>JAVKLF010000002.1:461001-472803 GCA_034783495.1 Millerichthys robustus
TGCCAGATCCAGCAAGATTTCAAACAGGATGGACTCTTTGTAAACTTTCATGCACTTGAACATCACTATAAGTAAAGTTATTCTTTAGTTTATTGTGGGCTAGTAAAGCTGCGGCTACAGATTACCAGCCCCTCATGCTGGGGAGAGGCTGATATTTTGAGTTATTTGCACATTAGCTGTTTGTAATATTTAATTTTGTTATGATCACATGTACTAATACATCCGATTGAGCTTTTAAGCTCAAGTGTTATGGGTCATCATTTTATTTTGTTATGGGAACTTGTTATGTTAATATAGAAAATCTGGAAAACAGGTTGATATTCACAGGTGTGTGCAGGTGAGATGAGACGTGCACTGGAGCTGGAACAGGAAGAGTAGATGGAGGGTGTGACAGAAACAACAGACTAATCAACTACTTGAGAAAATGAGGAGAAAAAAAAAAGAACATAAGACAGATTAGTCGACTAACAAAATAATCGTTAGGTGCAGCCCTACTGAGTACACATTGACAATACTTGACTTACTTTGATGTGTCCACCTTCAAACTCGTAGGGGTAACGGCAGTCAATGACAAAGATTTGCTCGATTAGGTGATTAAACTGACCAGTCAGAGCTGCCACCATCTGAAACACCAAAGAAGTCATATCCAAATGTTCCTTTGATGTTAGTAATTAATGATTGTGATTATTTTTTTTTTTAAAACTGAAAAATAACTAAATTCAGGAAAAATACCAAAGATGCACTACTGAAAACTCACCATCTCTGAAGTAATGTACTTCAGGTCTTGATGGTCACCCTGCACTGTGGGAAGCACAAAAGGCTAGAAAAATAAAAATAAATGTTAAGTGTTATTGGACAGGAAAAAGCCTTGATTATGAGTTTTTAAGTCTTCCCTACCTTAGTGAAGTCTCCTATTAGCTCATTAGAGCCGGTCTGCCCATCAAGCAACTTCTCAATTTCTGCTTGACAGAAAGACTTGGACCTTTGGAGCAGTAAACAACCCTGGAAGGAGAGAAAAGGAAGACTTAGGAAGGCATCTGGGGAAACAATGAGTCATTCAAAAAAATCTCTTTACCTACTTCACATATGAATTGTGTGAAACGTTTCAGCAGCCAAATTACCAATAAACTTGTCTTAAGCTGCAGTGTTGGATGAAACCTGTCAGTTTGTCACACGGCGATTAAACAAATCTTTAATATTCAACATCTTAAAGCTATACCTCTCTCTCCACAAACTGGACCCCACAGATTATACTGCAGCAGGATCACAGTGCCAACATAATAACCATTTTCCAGCATTAGGATATGGCAACTGAGTTTATTGCTGTGTTAATTATTTTTAACCCAAGCACTAAACTCACCATTCTTGGAGATTCTGGGTTTTGTTCCAGGGTGGTGACTTGGGTTCCTGCCAGGCTACGTCGTCTCTTCACCCTAATAGGCGTGTTTTCATCTGCGGGGCAGTCGGGACGCTTTGCAGAGGGGCGGGACACCGGACTAGGCATGGAGGGAGAACGAAACAGGTTGCGTGGTCGACATCGAATTACGGGCTAAAGATTAAGAGAAAACAAAGAAATTATGGACATTTAATTTGGGTTTCCTTGGCTTGAAGATAACTAGCAATTTCGTTCTGAATGAGACAATCAGGGAAACTTACAGAGTCCTCCCCAGGGCTGTCACCCATCAGTGGAGCAGTGAGCAAGTTTGCCATTCCTGTTGGCATACTGGAGTCATCCTGCAAGCAACATAAAAATGATCACATATTATGAACCATTTAGTACACCGATACCTCAGTAGAAGAGATGGGTCTAATTCTATAAATATATCATTGTCCTTGCAGTGCCATCTGACCTCCATATTGCTGTCAAGTATCTCTAAAAAGCCATCATCATCATCATCATTTAGAGAAGAGGTGAGTGAGGAGCGTCTCAGAAACACAGGGCTCGAGTCATACAAGTCGAGTTGCTGGACGGCAGGAGGCGAAGACAGCTGAAGAAAAGTGAAAAACGCACAGAAAGTCAGTCTTCTGGTAAAGTCAGGTCAGAACATCCAGAGCAAACCTGGGCAGATTCTTTGCAGGCGCTCATACCATGAGAGCTGGTGCCGAGCTGGGTCTGAGGGCAAAGGCATTGTGTTCCCCATTAAAGGAGCGCACACGACTCCGTGATACAGGCTTGGATGGTTTTTTAAATTCAAAACCTCCCTAGGAAAAAAAAGGCAAATAATTTTACACGTTAAGAAGCATTACCAAACTCTCAAAGTCAAAAAGTATGAATAATCTAATTACAATATCTCTGCAGGCGTTCATTTGTTCCAGGTTAAAGCTTTTCCAGGGATTTTTTATTAATCTATTGTAATCATCCAATACAGACAAGCCTCATTTATTAACACGAGTGATACAAAAATGAAGGAACTCAAATTCAATCCAAAAGACACAATGCATTCACCATGGTAACAATCTTAAACACTAACAGGTTAAATTACAGCCGTGAACGTACACCTCAAAAATGTAACTGACCTCTGGCATGTTCTCTTTGTTGTCATGCTGAGAGATGGATGAAGAGTTTATCTGGGAAGGGTGATGGCCAAATATTCCATAACGTTTAGGGTCCGACTCTTGTCCTTTCAGACACGGACTAAAGCCCAGAAGTTGGAGCTAATGTTGAGAGGAGACAAGAATGTACCAGTTAGTCTGGCTCTGTGAGCATTAAAGAAAAAAATAAAAAGTTATCTGTATGGCAAATTTGTACTTCAGATCTTAAATATTTAAAAATTTAGAAACCAAGATGTTTGCAGACAACTTAAAACCTTAAAAAGACTGTGAGCAGAAATCAGAATCATCAAAAAAGTAGCCTATTTTAACAAGTTAATAGCTAAATAATGTGTGTTTCAGTGCATGAAGAGTGACAAAAAAACAAACTTAGAAGAGGAATGTCCCAAACCCAAGTTAACTTCTGGATGAGGCTGTTTAAAGTTTCCTGAACATTTAACTTCATTCTTGATGTCTAGTTTTAAAATTGGACCTTATTTTAGTATTAACCTAAAGTTATCTTGTGTGTTTTGCCATGATTTGGGATTATTTCAGTTTTAAACCAAGGAGTTAGTCAAAACATTCAAGAAATGTACTGGATCTGTGCTACCAGCTCTGGGCTGCTGTTAGGAGCTACAGGCATCTTAAATCACTCAGAGAAGAGAAAAGTCGTCGGCTTCTAACATGATGCCTTGTTTGTCACACCACATTATATTTTTAAAAAGATAAAACTTGCAGGATGATGTCTTTAAACTAATTTTTCAGCTAGCCACAAAAGAGCAGAGTGCGTGTGTTTCAACTCGTAACAGACCCATAGATCCACATTTTATTATTCGAGTTGGGAAGTAAAACAAGCACCATTCTTAGTGTTTGCTGCCCTGAAAGTTAGTACAGATGATTGTAATTGCAATCAAACATGAAGAGCTGCACAAAAAATCTTTAGAAGTAACTTACTGGCAATGAGTTGATTCTTCGAATTGGCATCTTCCTATAATTGTTAGAAAAGAAAGACAATAAAAATCACATGATCTATTACCAGAATAATGCAATGTTACAACAATGAAATGTTACAGCTAAGAAAGCTACTGACTCGTTAATAACTCTGCTCGACTGCTGAATGGCCTTCTCAAACCTGTAACAAACCAGAGAACACAATCAATTTTTGTTATAAAATATGCCCTCAATAATAATGCATGGTTCCAATAAGTTAAGTTACATTGCCAGTAAAACACAAAAGCTACCAAATAAAAAGCTAAATGTTCCAGATTAACAGTTGGACTTGAGGAAATAGGTGGTGGTCCTTTCCATTGGAGCCATGTCCACCTGTATGCAAAACAAGCAGTGCTGAGGGCAAAGCGTACAGCTCGTGGGGGTGGGGTGGGGGTGGGGGGTGCACGAGAAAAAGAGGCCGAGATCAGCTACCAGATGCCTGTTGGAGGAGCCGCTGCTGAGCCCCATTCTACAAGAGCTTTTTGTTTGTTAATCATGGGGAGTGCTTCTCATTCAGAAATCTGTGGTGGTGGCCTCATTTCTATAGTGCAGGCTCAAAAAATGCACCCACCCCCTCCTACTGAAACAACCAGGCTTTGAGAAAAGTGTGCCAAAACCCCAAGAGGAGAAGTATTATTTAGCCAGAGGACAGGGCATGTCCTCCCCCAATCCGACAACCTCCTAGCAACCAAACAGCTGTGAAGAAGGTGAATGAGGTCTTTAGCACCAAATGAATGGACATCAGAGCAGCAGATGTTCACGGAGACACCCAACTGAGAACTGAGCAGCCAGCCTGGACCAGGCAGCAAAGATATGCTAACAACTGTTTCAGACAAGTATCACTGGGGGCCGTTTTCAGTTTTAGAAGTGGTACTCTGAGCTAGTCATGTGACAAAACAGAATACTGAGTTTGAGCCACGTTAACTATGTTTTGTGTTTAAAAACAACAATCTTAGTTCTATTGAAGTCAACAGAAAAAAGAAAAACATCCTTCAGATGAGAAATGGAGTTTAGCTATAAGTTAGATGAACCAAAGCAAAAGGTGGGGATATGGGGTGAGAAGGACAAACTGATTACAATAGGTAGCAGAACCGTAAAAACACAACTTACGTGTCGTCCACTTCCCCATCAACAGGGCTGGGGGGATCCAAACCAAGGCCTGAAGGAACAGATGTGAATCTTAATTTTATGCAAGAAGCAGGTGATACAACAGAGACAGAATAAAAGGGTTCTTAAAATGTGACCAATTGGAAGAAGAACAATATCTTGGAGTTCACCCTTCAAAACTAGATCCAGTTGTAAAAAAAATGCTAAATGTGTCTACAATTAATCTTCTTAAAAGTAGTTGTTGTTAGACAGTACACTTTACAGTAGAATAGTTTCCTTAAGATTCATAATTTTACTTGTACAAATGAAAAGTATACACATTTCTAAAATGATCTCACAAGATTGAAAATCATATTTTCTTCAAATATAAGGCTGGATACAAGGCAATTATTAGTTGTTTTGCATAATAAAAATATATTTTGATTCATTTCTGTAACCTAATCATTTGGTTGAAACAACATCAGACATTTATTTTAAAGATTTTAGTAATAACAATAAAGCTCACCGGCATCAGATGAGGTGTCAGAAGCAAAAGATGGAACCTTCTCAAGGACAGCATTTTTTCTTCTTTTGGGGGTATCACATTGGCTGCATGAACAGAGAAAAAAACAAAAACAAAAAGACACAAATAAAAAAGTGCACGCTTTAATCCATACGCTAGATGCCTGCCGGGTTCGCTGTTAATTACGGTTTAGTAGTGCAAACGTTACAGTTGCAAAAAAGGAAACAAAAAAGTACAAATAACGCAGATTAATAGTACCTCCCGAGTCCAATTAAATTGTTCATGTCCAGAGCCAAATTAGTAACCGGGGACAGCACCGACGCGGGTCCGGGGGAGAACAGATTCCTGCAGTGCGAAGTCTTTGTGCTCACATCGGTCAGATCGAGCGAGGAAAGGCCGGGGATCCCATCGGGCCTCGATTTAAAGGCGGTTTTCAGCGGACTTTTGCTGCCAAAACGGGTCTCCATCCTTACTGCTATCCAAATTGTGTAACTTCCTTAAACGATATCAATTCGTGATAGATCTAATCTAAGCTGCGAGTCGTACAATCATGCCAAGTAGCAACACAGGCGAGACTCCACGCTAACCCGGAAGCTAGCCAGCCACAAAATGATAACTCAAGAAAACATTTCCAAAACTACGCTCCGAAGCACCAGTTGTAGGTGACACGGCAGTCCCGCGTGGAGTAACCTTGCATTCGGTCGTATTGAGTTATTGCAGCAACATAATTTTACGTGGGAAAAGTGGCGATAGGAAACTACTCCTATCGATCTGCCCCTGGAATCTGAGAAAGACACGAGCTGCGCATATTTATGTTCAAAATAAAAGCCCAGGAGCGGCAAATGTGCAGCCTATCAGAGTGACTGTAACTTCCAGCTGACCAATCAGAGTTCAGAAGACGGTTCGCTGTTGTCCTCTCGCCAGTGAGAGAAAGAAGGATGTGACAAACTGATGTTCATCTTGTCGCCATTAATGTTACAAGTTTTGTTTTCAAAATGTGAAAGTAACATTTTTGATTTAGACTTCTGTTTGCTGATACATGTCGAAAGTGACAACAATGACCCTAAATCAAAATAAACGTCATTTTAAAGCACTGTCCATACAAGAAAGTAGAAAGCGCTTGTAAATCTGTTTAAAGACCTAGCAGCCTATTCTTTGAAGGAATGCATATCGCCCATTTCCTTTCATGCCAGCTTTTCTTACAAAGATCATCTTGCCATGAGAAATACAGTTGTAGATGTTTTGATTAAAAAAGTATAGCCTACATATAAACAAAATAATATACATTTATTGCTAAAGCTTAAGCATAAATTGGGAATTAGCCTAGTCTCAGCTTCAAACACACTAAAAGCTTTAGCACAAATTTGTAAAACTGAAATATTTTGTTTCTAAGGTCATTAGACTGTGATGGCCATCTGGATTTGAGTTCAGAAGTTAATCAGTTGGAGATCTACAACCCATAACTTTCTGAAAATTTTAACAAATGACTTTAAAATAGGCGTGATGGGAGCTACTTCTTTTTGTTGACAAAAATGGTATTATAAGGTATTGGTTTAGCAGTTTAATGGTTTAATGAGACAGAAAAAGAAAATGTAAATCCTGTTTAGTTCATTTTTGTGTGCATGTGTTCCATTCTCTGCTTGCAAAATTTCTTGTGAATCCTAAAGAGAATTCAGTGAAACTCTCAGAAAGTAACGCAACTCGTTATTGGTTAGAGTTAACACAATTCAATAAGGCCACCGCAGCTAAGTGACACTAACCACCACGAAAATTATAAACTTGGCCAGTTTTCTAGATAGTGAGCTAAATTTTAGATAGTAGCTGAGAGTCATTCTCTTAATACACTACGCATGAACACAATCTTAACATATTAAATGAGATGTTAGCCACTGACGAGGTTTGACCAAAAATGTCTAATAACTGTCTCTTCTTAGAACTTAGTTTAAAACTCTGACATGAAAGGATCTGTCGATATGCGTTCCTTCAAGGAAAGAAAAATTCAAATTCTTTCCTACAAAGTAAACTTTTTCATTCACACCTGTATTTTACATACTAAAGGATCATATTTGTAAATCTCATACCTTATCTATAGCCCGCAGGCCTCAACTTAATCCAACAAAAAGCTCTTTTTGTATCGTTTTCACTAAACCTGGGACTGTAAACAGAGGGGGGTGGGTGGACCACTTTTTTGAGGAGTAAACTCTGTCCTTTAGAGTATGACTTGAGATGCAAAAACTTTCATCCATCCATTCATTCATCCATCCATCATCTGCCGTGTGTTCCTGAGGTGGGTCGCAGGGGCAGCAGCTTTGAGCAGGCAGGTCGGACATATCTGCCCACAGGCAGGTCAACCGAGAGACTCTCTCTCCAGTGACAGCTGGTATCCACCATCTCGTTTTTTTGATCACTAAGCAACGTTCATGACCATAATAGGACTGTAGACCAACCGGTAACTATCTGCTAGTACGGATTTGAGCTTTATTGCTGTATTGCTAAATTCACCTTTAGCCATTAGTTTTGTTATTAATAGGTTTTATCAAATTTTGCTCTTTTTAGCTTTAAGCAACTGTTCTGCAAATTTTAGCTTTTGTTTTGTTAGCTTTGGCTTTAATTTTTTGTTTACCTATTTTAGCTTTTCAGCTTTTGCTATGATCGTTTTACTTTAGCAACCCAGTTTATGTTCCTTCAGCAAATTTATTCCACTCAGTATTCACACTTTTTTTCTTTTTTTTTCCACATACAAGAAAGCCTAAAAGTTAACCCATAAAAAAACTAACTTTGCTGGTTATTCTTTTCCTCACCAGTCTGGGGGAAACTTGTCCTGTATGAAACCGGTCCGTGATGCTAACGTTGGGGCCGGCTGTGTTCAAGTATCCATGTGCAGGCGTCACAAATGTAAATAAAGTTTAATGGACTTCCCTGGAGAAGCACAAGCTGAGGCCTCTGGCTCCCAGCTCCACACCCCACATCTGAAAAAAGGAAACAAAAGGCAGAGGGAGGGAAAGTGACTTCACCCCCCAAAAAACTTCTCAAAACCCCTTTACACCTCCTGTTTCCACCAAACCTGCACCAACAGACACTGAAACTAAAAGAGTAAAAGTCTGAATTTGATGAAAGAAGTCAACATTTTTTTTCCAGCATTGATTTTGCCGCTTAAACTGTTTTTATAAACTACAATGTAAACAAAACTCATCTGAAAGTAATACATTCAAATCAATGGTGCGTATATGAAGTTATAAATAGAAGTTAGGTTTTAGGACCGAGGACAGAGAGACGCTCAACAGCTGACAGCTTCAGAGGGGGTCAGAGGTCAATAATTCATTAACTCAACATTTCAGTGAATATTTGCCATTTGTGACAGTAAAAACACTGAAGCCTGTTCAAACCAATCAGTAAAAGCAGCACAATAACATTTACACACAAACCATCACATGCAGTGGAAAAGGAGACAATCATTAACCACAAGTTTGACATTATATTGTTTTTAACTAGCAAGAGCAGGATGACGCTGCATTCTCTCCCACATGACATCTTCATGCTGAGGAGAATGGAAGATTTGATCTATACTGTGTGTGCTTTTCAAAAAAACCAAAAGCACAAACTGTTTGATCAAAATTCACTCATTAATACAACTTTTTGGGGGTTAAAAACTTTCAAAATATAATCATTGAAAGCACACTTTTAACTGATTGGTTGTTGACAGCTTTGCATGTTAGAAGATTTTTAATTATATTTTAAAGTTGACAGGGAGTCAAATGAGAGACATTCAACCTGAAAAAAATGATCTCCTAACTCTCATCATCAAAACTCTTGCAGTCTTTCTGGTTTTTCTGACATCCTGATAATAAAGACTGACAATAACCAGTTTTTCTGCATCGTTTTGGGACAAGATGCTTAGGAAGGTTGCGCAGGTGGAAGAAAACGGTTGGTTAAGGTAACATTACTGCAGATAAATTAATATTCTCATTGAGTGAAAAGCTGCAAAGTTCAGATGAAGTATAAAAAAATCACAACATCCATTTTGTCTGAATTGAAAACCAGAAAATTAAGAGTCATCCAGGTTTTACTGTCCCTAAGACAGTCTTGAAATACAATATGAATAACTGATTGGATTCATGAGGTTTTTTGTATAAATAGAAATGAGTATTATCAACACATACCAGGAGTCTTTGTCAATTCTGGTAGCTCACACAGTGCGAGAATTGAAAACCATTATTGTTTGTATCAAATGCAGCAGTGAGATCTAACAGGTCAAGTATGAGTCCACTGTCTGAGGCCATGAGAATATCATTTGTAACTTGCACCAGTGTTTCTGTGTTATGATGAACTCTAAACCCTGACTGAAACTCCTCAAATGATTTGTGACTCCAAACAACCAACTAGCTGTTTCTGATCATTTCAGTTTCTCTAGAAGAAAGCTAATATGTGTGAAAATGACTCTCCTTGTCTGTATAGTGCCACGGAAGTGGGGGTTTTTTTTTTACTGGGCACAGGTAAATTCTCCACCCGTGGGATGAGCCGTACACCTTCAGGCCTGGGTCGAAGAAGAGGAAGCAAACATCTGCTCCTGGCTGAGGCTGACAGATGGACTTCAGGGGGTGGGCTATAGAAACACTGGAGGGAAGGAGACAAAAGATGAGGAGGGGACAGAGACAGGAGGCTGTAGTTTTGTCAGGGGGTTAATGAAAGAAAGGAGGAAGAGGGGGTGGAGGTTTATAGAGTGTTGTGACAAACCCTAACAAGGCTGTGCGTGTTTTTCAATATGATACAGTATGAAAAGAAAGGAAATGTGCAGCGGAGGGCAGCAGTAATAGGAAGAAATTGATTTCCTGATTTGTTTTCCTACAAGTCTTTTTAAAAGCTGTAATTAAGAAACAACAACATTATACCGATTTTGTTTTTTACACACAGTCATTTGGAGTCAACCCAAATCAAAACGGACTGACAGCCAACTCACCTAAGGCAAGATAAAAATAGTGATATCTTACCAATTATACATTACACATATATTTAGTTAAACCTATTTGGAAAAGGAAAAAGAAGAATTGAGTTATGCAGAATTGTAATTATTTAAAAGGATTTTGTATATATAAACAATAAATTGATATTTCCACAACCTCAGAGGAAACAAGGTTACAATGAGGCTACAATGAAGAAAATATAGGCTACCTAAAGCCAAAAAGCTTCAACACCACTCAAGACAATTTCTTATTTTAACAGGAATATGACTTTGAAAATAAAATGCAATGACACCACCATATTTATGTTAAGTCCAAATATCATAACCCTCTATGGCTACTTTAGGTTTAGAGTAAAGGTCTGGTTTAGGCTATAAAAATGACTGGAAAATGTAAGGAAGTCAATGCAAGAAGTACAAACATGTGTCTGTGTTTGTGTGATGCATACACATCTACTTGTGGGGACCAACTGATACTTATGGGGACCCATGAGAGGAAATGTTGTTGGTATGTTTAGGGTCAGGTATGTTCCTGTGAGGTTAGGTTTAGGGTAAGGGGTGAAGGTTAGACCGTGGAAATTATTGGAAGTCAATTCAAAGTCCCTGTGTGTGTGTGTGTGAGTGCACGGTGGTCACTCTTGCATATTGAAAGCTGCATGGAAAGCAGTTGGCAGCGGTTGGACAGCCCATCTGTCAGAGGCAGAGCTGCAGCTTCAATTCTGCAGGATCAGACAGAGAGCCATTAATCATGGATGAGGTCAAGGGATTAAAAGTTAATAAGTTTCCCAAGAATCAGCGGCTGCATTATAAAATGTTTATAATTCAACAATTAGCTGCTCCGCTCTGTAATGTCCCAGGGATTGATCCTTTATTAATACCAGATTAGTCAGATTAATCAGGTTCAGTGTCATTTTGTCAGTGCCTGGGGTTAAACGTTGTGTTCAGATGAGACTCAAAGGTGAAAGAACATGTCCCATTTTCTCAGAGTTCCAGTAAGATCACAAGAATAGAACTCAAGTTTGAAGTGAAGTGGAGTTTGTCTTTGTTTACTTATAGCTGGGAGGGTGATGCGGTGGTTATGTTGCACGGCTTTTGTATGTGAAGACCAGGGGTTCTGGATTCAAACCCTGGTCCTGCCAACCAAGGAACCTTGGTTTTGTAATGAGGGAGAGACATAGACATGAAACCATGCTGGCTCAGATGTAGCCTGGATTAACACGCTTGAGATGAATTGGAATTGTCGCTATGTGATTTGACGGTATATTAGAGGTCTTTATTAGAACCATATAGAATATATGTTGTATTAAGGTTAGAGAATCGGTTCTTGTTTAAAGGGTACAGTTAATCAACAATATTTAGATTGTTTGGTTTTTCCAGTATCCAGGACAGAATCACAATCTGGAAAAGTGACTTTAAGTCAGAGAGGAAGAAAAACAGGCTGCTTATTATTGTACTTAGTAATCATGTCTGGTGTGTGTGTGAGTGTGTGTTTGTGTGTTTGTTTTCCCTTTGGCAGGAAGCTGCAATATCAAAACCTCCCACCACAGCTGCATAATAACCCAGCTCCTTCAATGACAGACATCACAACATGTACACACACACTCTCAGTTGTCATTAGTGGGGGGGTTTTATACCAGGGAGTGTAAATGTATTTGTACACATGCAAGTATGTAAACCTTTGAATTTAAAATGTGTGCGTAGCACCTGAACCCCAAAG
>JAVKLF010000002.1:531590-542467 GCA_034783495.1 Millerichthys robustus
CCTTTACATTGCCCAATGACTTTAAAATGACTTTTTTATTTAGAACAATGTGGCTCTCCGTCCTTTTTGGCCTGCAGCCCTTCTGACTGGATTAAATCAAATATAAAACATGGCATTTACTGTTGCAACAATTTTAAATAATTAAAAACAACAAATAAGATTTTCTTTCAACTGGTGTAAATTTCTTAAAGATGGAACTGACAAACTTTTCACTGGAAATGTAAACTGTAACACACTGAAGTAGTCTATTGATACTGGTATTGGTATCTTGGTCCTGAGTAGCAGTGCATTTTATACAAATACAATGCTGGTATCGGTACCACTGGTTTTAGCTTTCTTATTTTATCTTGTAGCTCTGCATTTACTAATTCTAGCTTTTAGTTACGGTTTTGCCATTTTAAGCTTTTAGCTTAAGTATGATTACAGCATTTCGTTCCAGTTTCGGTAATAAGCTCTGAGCTAGAATTTAGTTTGTTTTAGATTTATCAACTCAGTTTCTAGTTTCTTCAAAAATTTCAAGTAGTTATTCAATGCTGTTTAACAGAATATGCCAACTTCTCTTATTGTGAGTTGTTAAAAAGGTATTTATTTATTTATTTATTTATTGCAGTGTCTTAATAAATGTGATGTTTTATTTTGTTTGGATCTGTATTTTTGAACAGTTCTTTTATTTTTATGTAGCTAAAGGCCCATTTAAACACGTGCATTGCATATTAGCCTATCTGTCCTTACCTGAGCATTGGTCACTCCTGGAGGCAGAGTTCCTTGTTTGAAACGCTCAAGCAACTGAATGCTGTCCTGCAGCCGTTTCTGCTCAGACAGAGGACAAATAAAATGAAATGAATCAAAATAAAATAAAATAAATGTGATTCACCACCATTTTCATGCAGATTTCTAGTCAGCAAATGGGTTTTCCAAAACGTTAACGTGATCACCATCCAACGCTGAGCAAAACATGAGACCAATTTGTTCTAATGAGCTTGTGATCTCCAACCACATGTGTGGCACACAGAGCCACACACGAGTGTGTGTGTATGTGTGCGAAAATCCCGACCCTCCCTCTCATCATTAGGGGCAAGTTGAGGCTATGCCCAACCCAACAAGGTGCAAGGTGTACAAGCATGTGTGTTTGTGCACGCTGTCCATCCCTCATGTTTGTCTCATATGCCCAAAACACACAGGAGCTACTAGTGCTATTAATGTCACCAAAGAGCTCGCTAACAGCTTCATTACCCAGAGCACCACAGCCCTTATGACATTGAAGGTAAATTGTTAATTTATTTATGGAGAACAAAAAACAAAATTAACAGAAATTAGCAAAATCATACAAATACAGGTACACTCTTCATTCTATTTTATCACTAAAACGTAAACAGAGTTTTGGCCTCGTTTCAAATGTTCAATAAAGCTCTATCAGGCACAAAGTCCCATATCAAGTACCTCTGACACGAAGAGCGTGCTGGGGTCAATCACATCCAGGAAGTGCCGGAATCGACCAGAAAACGTGTCCTAAAGAATAAAACATATACAGTAAGATTAAATTACTAAAAATGCCTAAACAAACATGAATGATCATTCATCATTCATCGTGAATCAATATTTTTGATGAAACACCATTACCAACGATAAACCGATAATAGATGTCTTCAATTTGCATGTTCAATATAAAACCCACTAAACATCTGAGTGAAGATGAGTAAGTTTAGAAAATTTTACTTTCAGCTACTTTACAGTTGGCATAGGCCTAATATTTTTACACAAATCCTGGGGTCTGAAACTGGATTCTGGATGCTTTTTCTGAGAAAAGAGCCAGATTCCAGCTGTCTCACAGCAAACAGCAACATTAAAGCTTGCCAGCTGTTGTAACACACCAGGTGGAGCCTCCTCATTAAAGCCTCTGGCAAACTGTTTCCCATCTTCATCCTTTAGAAGCCCAAATCCACTTGCGCCGAATGCAATTAATTCTTTTAATGACTCCGCCAGAAATACCTTTCAATCATTAATTCATAGCTGAGCATAAGGAGTCAGTTCGAGCTACAGCAACACACTGAACAGCTTTGACAAGCACCCGTCCCTCCCCGGCTCGGGTTTAATTACGCTAACTGCTAATTTGGATGGAAATCTGGCATTTGAATCATCACTAAGCCTTGTCACCTGCTGAACATATGGATACTTGGTAAAAACACGGCACAAAGAATAGCTTTTTAAATCTGTTAATCCAATTATTTACCTGTGTCATTTAAATCACAGTTTAAGCTGACGCTGGTGGTTAGTTTGAGACGGGACTCCAATGCTGCATCCTGGGATCTGATGGAGACTTCTTAATGTGATGCTGTTCATACATGTATGTGCCAAAAGATAATATTCTGATATGGGTTTCCAATTTATTTATTTTGATCGTAGTTAACAAATGTGAACATAGTCAATAATTTTTATCCAATTCATCAAGTTTATTTTGACTTAAAATTTTAGGGTCCTGTCACACTGTAGACACTATGTCTTCAGTATTGTTTTAGACAACTTGTGCCAACGTCTTAATATGTGAAACTGTCACATGTTTGTATATATTTAATTTTGTTTTTCCAGTAATTGAGACCCCATTTTCATGAATGAGACATTTGTGGGTGGCAAAATACTTCATTGGCTTTCAGGTGTGGAAAAACCCTGTGCATACATAAAAACAAAAGTGTTTATTAAATAAATTGCTTATGATTTTATCACCTCTAATGACATATTGACACATTAAAATCAAATCTATCTCTAGAAAATATCTGTTAACTTTAATGGAGGCCTTTTTTATGATACAGTATATGTAGTTTGTTATTAATCTTTCACACCTGTAACTCAATAAAGTATTTTGTCACTCACAAAAGGCACTGAAAAGGGTCATCTTTTTGTTTTTGGTCAGATTCTTGCTTAATGATTCCTATTCAACTTTAATGAGATCTGAAACAATATAGTTATGTCGTAAAACAAGCTCCTGCATTGTTTGGATTAACTCATTCACAACCTACAAATCTGTTATTGAATTCAATTACAATTTTTTGAAGGGCATAAATTCATAGGCATTGAGGCATCAATATTACTTTGTCTTGTCAAACAGCTTTGCGAGATAAAATATACTTTCTGCACTCAAATATGTGGCTTGATCAGGTATACAGAGCAATGATGGTGGTGGTAGATGACACAGCAAATACCACATTTGATCAAAATAAACTGTGAGGGAAAACATAATTAAAACCAAACCGATGAGTAAACTCAGCCCTCGTTGGAGCTCTTTAGGTCAGGCAGATTTCACATCAGTCCAAATTTAAACAAGTCACAGAAATTGAACTTGATATATTTTGATTTTATTCAACAATCGCAGTTTAAGGCTTATGATTTTTACACTTTTTTCACAGAATATTTAACTGATAGCTGACAATGCCACACACTTTAACCTCTGAATTGTGTAAACATTATTTTTTTGGAAAAAACAAAAACTCCTGCTTCAAACACTCTCTTTCAAACATATGCAAATTATGCTGTAAGAAAACGTGTAATCTGCAGCCGAAGCAACCACAAGAGACAAATTCAGATTTAGACTTGAACATTTATTTGCAGAATGTAAAGTCTTACACAACCTTCAGCTGGACCAAAGACAGACTTGACTGGAGTTTCAAAGGTTTTGGTACCGGTAACAAAACAACAGAAAAGTTTTACACATTATCTTCAGGACCAAGCCACTCCACGCTAGGAGCATCCTCAATACATCTAAAAGTGCATCTAAAGGACCTTACAAAGTGCACAGCTAAACTACTACAAACGTATTTGTATTTAGCTCAAGGGATTTCCTGAAATATAAAAAAGACGTGTGTTTTTAACGTGTTATATTAATTATATAAAATATTTAACAAATCAACATCCACGTGTGTGACCAGCAGTTTCATCTGCTGCTCACGGATTAAAAGGTTTTAAGAAACAACTTATAGTTTTTACAAAGCAACTGTTTGTTTGAGGCTTTGTTTTAAGTTTGTCTGGCAGTGTGGATGACAGGTGAAGGTGTGTTGTTACCATGGTGACCACAATGACTCAGCAGTTTCAAAATTTCCTATTTTTTACAGTTCATACAGCAGAATCTGGGCATGTTTTCTTATCTTATATTATTACAAAGTTATGTATGCCATTTTGGCCAGTATCTGGATTTGCATCATTCAAAAAAAATATTTAAAAATCCTATAATATTCTAGTTTTGTTTTCAAACGTTTATGTTAGGACTTCCTCGTGCACTGCGTTCAGGAAAACTTAATTGCTCACTTCTGACCTTTGAAAACAAGTTATAAAATTTACAGTAAACTTCTACATTAGAAAATTAAAGTTAGGAAACCTAACCGTGTTTTTTATTGGACATTATTTTAGCTAACACAGTCACTGCCATCGAACTAGCTTAAAACAAATCTAGCTTAACTAGCTTTTAATAAGTTAATCTGCTTCTCAACTGAAACAATATAAGCTAATTTTTAAGTCTGCAGTAAGTTGTTAACACACTCACACAGTAGTCGAGCTTCACATGATAAAATAAGTTTAGGTCAAGTTAAAAATAAATGTACCTGGTTGAAACGAGACTTTCCGTACTGGAAGGGCGGATATTCAGACATGTTGCAAAGAAAACGCGACCAAACAAAGCCAAGTTTCTAATTATTTGATTTAAAAAGTGTCGCGTTTCTTGTTCCACAACAAACTGCAACAAGTCCGCTCAAAACTACAAGCAAACAAGTTCAGTCACCCTGTGCATTATGGGTAATGTAGTTTATCTGCGTTGATTTACTATCCCAGTATAAAAATGTTACGTTCAACCGACTACGGTTTCCCAGACACACATCCCTGTTTGTGCTTCTGTAGGTTTAGAGCAGAAAGTAAAAATAAGTAGGAACCATTTGTTGGCTTCGAGAGACCGTCTCAGTTTTAAAGTAACACCTACTCCTGCCGCTCGTAAACATTACTTTTCTGCCTTCATTAAAGTGATTTTCTCCTCACTTGCCGCGCGACTTCACTTCTAATTTGCTCACGTGCTCATATTATAGAATGAGTGAACCCAGTGAAAGTCAGACGAATCAAAATGAGACTTAAATTGTGCTACTGAAGATCAGAGTGATGTTTGATAAAGGAAATGTAGCCCCCTAGTGGAAGTTCTGGGTTTCATGTCTGTCACTTCAATTTTCAACACAAAAGCAGAACATTTTGTTTGGGATATAATAAAGTAGAAAATACAGAAATGTTTGTTATTTTTAATGAAAGGAGGATTCCGACATAAATTAAAAGCTTATTGCAATAAATACAATATGCTGGTTTAGATTCTTGATTGTCCTCATGATAATTTTAACATAACCTCAGGTTTCCCATTTCACAGCATTCTTGAGTCCATCCATCCATCCATTATCTATTACCCACTTCTTCCGTTCAGGGTCACAGTGGTCACTGGTGCCCATGTCCAGCAGTCACATTGGAGGAGCGGAGGACACCCTGGACAGATCACAAGTTCACCAGAGGGCCACATAGGTGGTCCCAAACACGGGCCAACAGACGGTAGGAGCTGACAGCAGCAAGAGCCTTAACTGGAGCTGGAGCCGAAAACAGCCGAGACTGTGGCAGAGGCTATAGTTCAATGCTACTACCAAATTCTCAATCAATCAATCAATCTCAATTTCTGTAAAATTGAGTAAGTTATCCCCAGTTTTGTATCAACTAATATCATGTAGCGTTCTTTAATCGGGTCAGCTGCAAAAACTTATCAGTCGCAGAGGTGAACCTAGTGATAATATCCTGAATGTTTCACTGGCATTCATCCAGGAGCTAATGAGCCATTTTGCTAACAGACACACCCTCACAAACATCATCGTCCACCTTTGTCTTTCGGTGGCATGGGGGTCAACAAATAAACAAAAACCATCACAACCACACCCCCAAGGAAAGAATAACGAAAGATACGGTGAGCAGAAAACACAAAATACTCTTTATTAAATATACAAAATTTGTGAAACAGAATTGCATCACGTATTGTAAACTTTCCAGTCTTACATACCAGTCTGAGCACATTTCACCAGCTACACAGTCGAGGACAAAATAATTAGAAAAAAATACATTTAAAAAATCAGTTCAACCTTAAATTAAAACCTCACCAAATGGAAGACGTGAAGGAGGACTATTCTTATTATTCCTGCACTTTTGCAGGAGCCGATTCATACTGAAGGCGTTCACGCAGCCATCCTAACGTGATGTTGCGATCACGCAGCGGAACCGAGCTCTTGGATGGTTGCTTTGAGCTCCCTGGCAAATGATCACAGACCGGTGTCAAAACAAGGCCGGGTGCTTTGATCACAGAGCGATCAGAGAGGTACAGAACAATGGAAAGTCAATCTAACTACACCGATGTCACACAGACGGGTACAGCAGAGGTTGGAATCTGACATTTAAAGTAGTGCAAGAACATCCACAACGCTGTTAAAAGTGGCATCATAGAATACTTTATGGTGTATTAATCAGTTCTAGAAGATTAAGATTTTTTGTTCATATTTTTTGGCATTTCACAGTAAAATACTGACAGTTTCTACTGGTATTCATACTATTTTATTGTGCAGTGATCTAAACAATATCATAAAGCATCAAAAGAGTTAAAAACAAGTGAACAAGTGTGTTTTCTTCTTCTTGATCTGAACCCACCCCGCCCGAGCACTGGCTAGTTACAACGAAGCGCTAGATTTCCGACGGACTTCAAAATAACACAAAAATAAGGCAGCGTTTGGTATTTTCGATGCGGCGTAGATGTGGTAAAATGTGGCGTACGTCCCTTTTGTGACGCCTGGAAGTGTGAGCAGCAGAAAGCAGACGCGGCCCGTGAACACTGAGGGAGGGAAGTCAAGTACCAGCATGTCGCAGGCATCTTCTCAGCTCGTGGGAGTCGGGTTGATAACGTGCATGTGGGAAGGCAGAGGCATGAAGATCAGAAGAGGCTGAGGGGCCTGATCTTGGTACTGACAGATACTGTCTTCAACTGATAACACTGTGACCCTGACGAGAATCGGTTAGCTTATGGGGCGCGGAACAGACGGGAGCATAAAAGGGAAGACGCGAGCGAGAGATAAACAGTGCTTCGTCGTGCGGCGAGACTCAAACCTTCGTTGGCTAAGAACACTTCAGAACTTTTGACACGATACGATCGGTTCCCCAGCGTGACGTGAAGGGGTTCGAACTCGCATGCCTCTCATTTGGTTCGCAGTTTCAAGGAACGAGTCAGAGCGCTCTGCGTTTGTCAAGTGTCAATCCTAAACCAGCTCGAAAGGATCCGAAAGAAAGAGACGCCTGTCAAACAGCACAAAGTCATACAAAAAAAGACAGAAAAACACTGCTTTTGTACACTTTTTAAGATTTTACTACATGGTCTGAAGAAGATTTAAAAACATTATTGGAAGACTTTTGTTGTGCCTTGCTATTAAGTCGTATCAGACATGTTTGGGATCATTTAAGTCATGTCTTATCTTGCAAAGACCTTACATCCACTATGCTGCCTTTGTTATTTGTCAGTGGTGCGCTTCCACTGTGTCATGGAAAAGCAGAAGGTAGGACTTCCTTTTAAAGGGTATGTCCCGGACTACATTAACAACATTACAAATAATTACCCAATCTGTCACTTGCTAAATTGAAAGGAAATACTTTCAAGCTTCTGAAACCTAAAAACACGTTTTTGTCGTCTTTGATGTGAAGTTTTGTCAAAACAGTATCAGTGATGATGATGATAAAGCAGAAAATGGAAAAGAGGGCAGAAGTCTTCGTCCATGCTAAGCTAATACCTAACCAAACAAAGGCTTGTTTTAAATCATTTTTCAGCTCTTTCTCAATAAAGACCTACTGGTGTAAAAGTGCAGCACGTTAGCGAACGTTAAACCTCTCCACACATTTTGTTTAGTTGGTTAAGTAAACACCCGAGTACTGACTCGGCATATTCACAGTGCTGGTCCACATCCAACTAATAAACTGCATGTCGTGCTAGCTTGACCCCAGATCTGGACCACACCTGTCTGCTATGTGGGTGGTCATCCATACATGGTCATCAAGGAGGGTTTGGGGCGGGGGGGGCAGAGTGCAGAAAATAGCCCCTCAAATAATAAATTTTGGTGAATTTTGTGGATATAAATGGACAAGATTCAGACAGGAGAGGAACAAACCCAATGTGAGAATATATTACAGAGATATTTAAGGCAGAGCCTGAGGCATCAGGGACCCCTGAGCTCTTAGGCCCCCGGGCCTGGTAGGCCCATTCAGCAGCCTCCTTGTACACAAAGTGCTAAAACATGCACCAGGTTGCCAGAGCTTTTGGCACCAGGTTTTATAGGGCTTTCCATCACTACCCACCTCCTCCAGTGTTTTCTCTACCATTATCCAAGCAGGGCGCCCCACCCTGACAACAGAACTGAGTGACCTGTCTACCAACATTTCTGTTTTGTTTTACTCCACAGGCACACCAGACATCCAGCACGGTGCCAAAATACTTTTTAGCCCAGCAAGAATAATAGCTTTTGGTGATTTTTGGTGTGGAAAGAGTGACAGAAAATCAACTTGTATTAACTTTGTCTGCATTCTCTTCCTGTTTTGGAGTCAAATAACTGGATGTTTAGTGAGGGTTTTCTTTTTCTTTTTCTTTTCAACTGATTTGCTGGATTGTGATAAAATGCATCATTTTCATTTATTGTTTCTTACAGATAGAGAAAATGTATCTCTAAGAAATAATAAATGAAACAGGTGTTGATAGAGAGGCAAACAAAATGAATGTAATTGATGAGTTATGTATACTGTAAATGCTACATAAAACGTAATTTGGAAAAGGTCATTTGCATATAAGAATGATTTGTTATAAAGGCTGAGTCAGACGTTGCAGGACATCCTTCAATTACAGAAAGAAAAGGGAAAATGACGTCTGAATACTGCAGATATGGGGGGCTATTTTTTAGGCTACGTCCCACACATGTACCCCACCTTGAATCAAAAGAGAAAGGTGTCCTGTGATTTTTTCAATAAATATTGACAGAGATTGGGTCCTGGCTTTGAAAAAATACATGTTTGGCCCCCTTGTGTAACTGATGTTGACCCCCTAGGTGTAGAAGAACAATTTGCGGCTAATGGCTTTTATTTTGCTAGCCATTAACCTAGCCTGGTCAAAGACCTCTGCCCCTTTCTTTATACTCTAATGTTACAGCACATTAAGCACTCACTATTGATAAATATTTGTCAGAACATCACTCTAAAAACACCAGACAATCCTTTAAGAATTCGCTCTTTCATTTGTTCTAAGTCAAATTCCTTTGGGGATTTATAGATGACAATCAGGGCGAATTTTGCAGTTAAATTCTAGGCACTCGAGAAACACTGACAGGATCTGCCTTTCTTAAAGGGAAATAAATATAAAATTTGACATGTTTGTGTGAAAAATGACAGTTTACAGATATTGGACAAAATAAAAAGGAATAACCACTCAAGTACTAACTCTCCTCTTGCTACACAGCTATGACACTTTCAGAAAGTGGTCATTCACGTTGGAACACATTTGCAACGTTTTCCGTTTTATGCCAAGGTGATCAAAGTGATGAGTGAAGTGAAAAGTAGGACTCAATGTTTTTACAATCAGGACCCCAAATAGAAGCATTTGGGTTTGGAACCCACCAACTGGCTTTGTGAACCTGAAGACAACCTGAGGACGAGCTACATTCAAACCCACTCCAACCAAACTTGTCTTTAAAAAGACGTGTCTCCGAATAGTAAAGCATGCCGGCTAGAAAAAGTTAAACTCGACATCTCTCGGTGCCTAAATGTTTGTATCAAAAAGGATGGCGTTAACAGTGAAAAGACTAAAGAGCTTTTTGTGGAGGTTTCGAGTGAACAGATGCAAACTGTAACCGCTGTTCCTCGGTGGCTTTACTTGAACTTGGAGCGCACTTGCAGGAGCGTGGGCTTCTGCTCCATGATGCGCACCAGCAGCGTGTCGATGTAGTCCTCCAGGTCTTTGATCTGTGGCTTCAGCCTCTTCAGCTCCACCTCCCTCTTGGCCAGCAAACGTTTCTGACGCTCAAACTCCGTCTTCTGCCTCTCCAGCTCGGCCTCGCGCTGCACCAGCAGGGCGATCAGTTCGCTGTGGGTCAGGTGGTAGTACGAGCCCGCTCCTTCTGTCAGGGACTGAGGACGAGGAAAAAACAGTGATTTTTATCTGTTCTAGGGGTGAGACAAAAGATAAAAAAAATACAAAGCTCTCAACAACCAAGCTTCAAAGATCTTACTGTTACCATAGTTTCCTAACAGAGCACTTCGCTCTACTACTATGCTGCATCATTTTAGGATTTTATGGCAATAAATCTGTTATTCCAGAACCAATTTATCTCTTTCATAAGTTGTGTTATGACTCAAATATCAAGTATTGTATTATATTGAAGGACAAATGTTCTAATTGAAAGCAGAAAATCAGTTCTGTTCCCAGTTAAAGCTTTATTTTTATCTAAAGACACCATTTCACTTCTGGAGCCGGTGCTGCGTCCGGGAAACCCTAAACAAAAAGGGCCCCAATGTTATATAATATATGCATGGTCTTAGAAAACATGGTCCCCCCCCCAGGGGAGGTCTCTCTAACGTCAGCATTGCAGTGATGACACCATGAACCAGGAAATACATTCTCTTAAAATAACATTTCCACATTAACTGAATCAATACTTGTTTTGTCCATCTGAAACTCAGTTAAAATATCCAACAATATTATGAGGTATCCTTCGATTCCCAACATTTATTTCTAAAAAAATATGAATCAAACTATCAGCTCGAGCAGAGAAAGCATACCTTCCTCCTGTCCGTCTCCTGCT
>JAVKLF010000002.1:562695-577636 GCA_034783495.1 Millerichthys robustus
AGAATTTGCACAGGCATGTAACAATTAAACGTCCATTCACCTATCCATCCATTATCTTAAACATGCTTTCTACTTTTAGGGGTCACTGTGGCTGTCACAGTGCAAGGGGTGGGGTACACCCTGGACAGGTCGCAAGTTCATCACAGGGCCTGAAATATAAATATAATAATGACTCATTGTTACAGAGTGTGCAGCTGTTAATGTTTCACTTTCTCTTTGTGCCAGATGAGGGTGGGCTGCAGCTCTGCCACATGTTGCCAGATCACCACCAACATGTAATCAGCTGTTTGTTGTGACAATCCCAATGTGCCCTGAGAATTTCATGAAGATTTGTCCATAACAGAGTAATCTTCTGCACAGACTGACAAACAAACCAACATTACCAAAAACATAACCTCCTTTGCAAAGATGAGACAAACATTAATTATCATAGTTAGGTTTTTTTATTGTTTCTTCTTGTTTTTTTATGCACCGTGTATTTTAAAACTGGTACATTTAGACTATTTTCACCTCATTTATTTTTTATGCTAGTTCGCAACTAAATTCCTATCAGGGCACTTTATGCTGAGAAAAAACACAAAATGTGTTATAGTTGCAATTAAAACAAAGCTTTTACCAAAATTGCTTTAATTCAAAATTTCACAGCTGACAGTCTTTAGAAGGAGAGGCTTGTTTTTGCAGCAACCAGTCCAGAAGTATTCACTCATTGTTTGATGACAGAGTTCTATAATTGTTCTCACTCAAATACAAGTGTTGTGACCATTTAGTTCCTGTGACTACTGTCTTGTTTAACTAGTCGTTAAAAGTCAAAGATTTTTCGGACAACAAACGTACAGTTTTCCACAGAAAACTATGCAACAGTCCATCATCATGTCTGAGACGACTGTGAACCAGGGACCCATGGAGGAAGATACCATCCCCTCCTCCATGTGGAGAATTCCCAAAGCACTATATGGTTGAACTAATTTCTCTTTGCTGTTCCTCTCAGCAGCCTCAGAGCGAGTTATGCTTTGTGAGAATTGCACATTGAGAATATGAGGCTACAAGTTTTACAACAACAGTCTGAGAAGGATGAGTCCGGCCACCAGTCTGAGAAGTCAAAGGAGAAAAAGTCTGACCATTCCATACATGACCAACCAACCAATCAGATCCAGGAGGATCTCAATTGTATTCTTAATGAACATTATAAGGCCGGGAAACCTTTGGAGATGTATTAGTTCTAAAATAAACGTGTGTTTTTATGATGAACAACTGAGAATCTGAGTAGTTCAACTTGCAATCCAAACATCTTTGATTGTTTATTATTCCAGTGTCTCTCCAAATCTGCAGCATTTGTGGCCGGTTATTAACCGGAACAGGTTAACAGTGGGCTTTCTGAGGAGCAGCGACCCAAGTCCAAGGCATTTCCTCTGAACTGCTCATCTGAGTCCAAGGCATGAACCTAACTCCATCACGTGCTCGGTGAGTTCGCCTGCTGCACCAAGCCGACTTCTGTGCATTTCCGGTGATGCTGCTGTGTTTATTTTTTCAGTGCATTTGCGAACTACGGTAGTAGATTGTTTTAACTCACTGACTTTAGCCTGTAGTCGGCCAGAGGACATTAAAGATTCAGGTTCATTTAGACCTCAGATTCGTGGGTCCTGAGCCCGGGTAAATCAGGAACCAAACAGAAGGGTCATGCTCTTCAGTACGACTGTGGATCAGTGGTTGGAACAGTCGTCCTCCAATGAGAGAGTTGGAGGTTTGATTCTCCCCAGTTGATATCCATTCCAAGGCATGCGAGTTGAAACTTTGTCAAACTTTTCTCCTTATAAATATGATATATGCTAAAATGTGCTGACAAATACTCTGAGTGGGTTTCTTGATGACATTTTGACAACGCCACTTGAATCTTTCCACTCAGATAAAGTCTGTGTAAACAAAGTGGCTGTCAGGAAAAGGGCTTTTGAAAGATTTAAGGAATCTTTCAAATCTAAAGACAAGTGAAAAAATGAAAATGTTCTCTGCCATATTTGGACCGGACTTTAGTCATCAAAAGGACTACTGGTCCTGACACAGTAAATGTTTTTAGGAAATATACATATATATATACATTTTCCCCTCTTATTTTTGTCATAACTTTGTTTAAACTCTGTATTTGAGCACTGTATAGTGTTGCTCTCCTTCATACCAAAGGTGGATAGAAAAAATTGAAAAAAACACAAAATAACCTTTTGAATTTTTGTATTAATAATAGTGATGTTTCGACTCAAACACTTTCATCTTATCGCTGCCACTACATAAACAATTTGTCCATTGTGGTCAAATCAATTTGGATGCGAGGCGTACGTCTGAGTCATTTCATTATTAGTGGTGGCAGTAATGAGGTTTGGAAATGATGATTAAAAAAGAGGAAATACTCTTTTCACTTCAGAAAACTAATAATGAAGTGAAAATGTCTGAGAGCAAGTATAATCTGTGCAATCTTTACTCTTTGTGTTGGCAAAGGTAAACTATGATTATGGCACAAAAAGAAAATGTCATGTTAAACTGCTTGTTGTTTGTGAATCACATTTTTGTGAGGATGAGGCAACCAAAAAAGCCTGTAGTACACATGACCTAAAATGCAAATGCCCTGGACTTTATTCACAGCAGTACAAACACTGTGCTGCATTCAAATGCAAAATAACATCTTACAGATGTGCAACAGATAAAAACATATATACCTCACCTAACAGCATACATTTTAGTCCAGTGAACAAAAGTCAATATTTGTACATTTTTAAATTATTGTTTTGTATCAAATATTGTTGTTTTATCTAGTTTTCCACACTTCAGGGCTTCACTTAGGAGCTGAAGCCAACAGCGCCCCCTATTGATCAGTGCCTGAAAACAATCACTCCAGTTTAACAACTAACTGCAAGCAAAGTAAGCTTTTACACAGTTGTGCATGGAATGGTCGTGACAGTGCAATATAATCATATTAGTCAGTTTTACTTTGTGTTTGACTGCATTTTAAAGGGTAACTCAAAGAAAAGGCAGTTTTGCTTTGGAAAGTAAGTCAATAAAAACTTCTGAATTGTAACAAAACTTTGTATTAACTTTTAAATGGCCAGTGTTGTCATGTGATGCAACGTCCTTCTGAATATCAGAGTATAACATTAACCAGAATCATTAAATGTCACATTAGGAGTGAAAATGTGCAATAATTAAAATGAATCAAGATTTCCTCTGTCTGCATTTAAATTGTTCTTACATCCCTGCCATTCACATTACAGAGAGATAAAGAAAAAGTAGTCGTTTTTGCTCAACAAACCTTTACTGTTTTTTTTCCTTTCAGGGAGTTGTTCATGTTTTTAAACCCATGCACTGAGAAAAAATCCTTGAAAAAAAATTGACAGATATTGAATATTGTCACAGTCAAAAAAGAACAGTTACACTTAAAATAATGACACTGAAGAGTAAAAATCCTTGTTCGTTCTTTTGGTTGAAAGTCGGAATCAGACGCTGAGAACCAGTTCTGTATTCTTTTAAAACTTTATTGCATCTAAAGACACCATATCTCTCCCCATTTAGTGCTGTGGCTCCAGAGTCCTGATCAACACTCTTAAAGTCAATTTAGGCATGCTCATTGTAAACTAAAGTCTCTTTAACACGTCAGCATTGATGACACTATAACAAGGAAGTACATACTGTTTAAGAGTCTATCTGATCCTCAGTTAAAATATCTAACAACACCATAAAGGTGTTTATAAGAGGTTGTCATTTATTTTGTTGCGGTCTATAATTTTGTACAGTTTATTTTTATTAGTTCAATTGTTCAAAAATTGTTGAGGTGAGAAATAAACTGCAATGGAGTTTGAAAACAGAATATGTGTGTCTGGTTGGGGACTGTGTGTGTGCCGGGGGGGACACGGACATTTTCTTAGAAACCAACTGGGGCTTGACAGGAACAGTTTCATGCCAGAGTTGTAGAATAAGAGATGTTTTTGTCAAATCTTAAAAATAACGTGTACTCTCACACACTCAGAGACTTAAGCATTATGAAAATAACATTCTGTTGACAAAATCGCAACAATTATTCAAAGTTCCCAAACAATTTGCAGATGTAATTAAAAGGAAAGCTAGCAAAAACTCTGAAATGTTTAGCAATACTTTGGTCAGTAATGTGTATAGTTATATGTTGTGTAGATAGCCCCTTAAAGAGATCAACTCTGATCTTTGAGCCTCATCAAAGAGAGATTCTTTATCTATTCTGGGAGCCGAGCCGTCAATCATCCTCTCAATAAACTCTCAGGTTCATCTCAGATCCTGACACGGACAGCTGTTACAGAACTGTCTAATCCACACATAAGATGCTCTGATTGAATACAGACACACACACACATAAATGTGCGTTTTGGTAAGAGTCAGCAGCTGCCACACACACACAGACACACACACACACACACACACACACTCACAAGCCCTCCATCCTGAAGAGCCAAGAGAAACAGACAGACAAGCCCTGAAATGGATCCAGTTCAGGCACCACGGTGCAAATGGCCTACTTAGACTTTAAACTGAGTAATTAGAAACCTAAGCAGGGCTCATTTTCTCACGCCTGATGAACGAAATGAAATGTCGTGCTCCTGTCCTCAGCAGTGACACTAAACAGCTGAGCTGCACCCTCTACACACACCGCACATCATTACGGAGTCAGTCAGGCTGTTACTAACAACACTCATTCGGGTGGCGAGAAACTGATTATTTTTCTAATGGAGCAAAACAGCAGAATAAGAAAATAAAATAGAACAATTACAAAACAAAGTGTTATGTTTGACGCATGCATGAAAGTGTGTCTGATCTTCTTCACAATGATATCTTTTTGTCTTGTCTATGAAATATGTGAAATGTTTAGCAAGTTCTCTGTGTGTTTCAGTGGGAACATTATTTGTAAATTATAGTTCCTGCAGAAACTACAAAGTGGCTTTTATTTTAATTAAGGAAAGATTGGTTTTTACTGTGTATATTTTCACATTTGTAGGGCGCTTGGCAGAGATATGCGTTAAAAGCACTTTTCGTTATGCTTCTTATCCAGAGAGTGAGAATAGGACGAAAACTGGTACCACACTGCCTTCTGACACAACTTCAGAGAAAACCATTTGTCCTACAGCAAAACCAGAAATACTGGGTGGATAATACTGTAAAAGTGTCTCCATTCAAATGAATGGAAGCAGAGGAATGTGTTCCCCTACACTCCTGTTCATTTGAATTGAGAAGCCCCAATAAAGGTAAAATATCTTGAAAAGTTTGACAGTTTCAAATATTTAAAATTATAGTGCCTATGTCCTGAATGAGCTGAACATTTTGATGTAGGTATGAATGGCTAAAACAACGCACTAACTATGAAATATTTAGCAAAATTTAAAAAATTTAACAATAAAATAAAATAAACAATGGCAGGTAAAAAAAAGAATAATTTAAAGTGCTATTGTTTTTAAAGCAGCACAAATACGAGACTCTTGTAATACGATTGAGGGATAATCCATGTTTCCGCCTACACATGAATGCAGCACCAGTGACCTGCCCTGTGAACAGTGGTCCGTGAACACATCAGAGAGCAGAGAACAGCTGTCAGAGCTTCGTGTTTTTCTTTGAGGCCTCAGTAATAAAGTGTTGGTTTAGCAGCTCTGGGGATAAGAGCTCTTTCTTTGTAATGCTTAACCGGGGTCTTGGTGGTCTTTGTCTGATTTATATTTTAATTATCTGCTAAACTGCGGCCAAGGGCCACGTGGGAAAGAGCCTTAGCAGCTGTCAATCATCCAGCAAGGAGGCGAAAGCATGTCAGGCAGAAAGACTTATAATAAACTACGCGCCAAAGTTATTTTATATTAAAATGGCAGGTTACAAACATTTCGGAGTCAGAGAAAGCTACC
This sequence comes from Millerichthys robustus, assembly GCA_034783495.1. Lineage (NCBI taxonomy): Eukaryota > Metazoa > Chordata > Actinopteri > Cyprinodontiformes > Rivulidae > Millerichthys > Millerichthys robustus. Next base: position 568,593 of record JAVKLF010000002.1, read on the forward strand.
TTTCCCCTCACTGGCGCCGTCCCCGTCTTTTTCTTCTTCTTTCGAGTGTTCCCTCCATTGGTCACCACAGTCGTGCTCCTCCTGCACACTGGTGCCATCTGTTGGCGGAGACAGGAAGTATCTAAATTAAATTCAAGGAAAGTGTCTCACACTCAGACGTTCTATCAAAAGTAAGAAAACTAAAGCAAATATATTTGCTTCAGTTTGAAAAATATTTTTTTTAACTATTCTTTTATTTAAAAATAAAATAATAATAATAAAAATAAGGCATTTACCAAACCATGTAAAATAAAAGTCATTGTTTTATAGGGTAAGTGGAGGGTCTCTTTGAAATAATAAAAAAAAATAACGCTGAAAGCCAAATATCTCATGAACCACTGGATGGATTTTAATGAAACTTTCAGGACATTATGTGTTTACATTTAAAACTAAATAACTTTTGGTGCCAACCCAAACCATAATGGCCACCAGAACCTATAGAAAACACAAACATGGCTCTAACTCAGCCAGTTTTACAGATACAGAACCAAGATTTTGTGTGGTTTGAGCTGAAAGTTGTTTTCAACACATACTCCGAGCTTTACTATATCCCAGGAGAGGTGGCCGTGGCAGCCATCTTGAATAAAAACTGTCCGGAAAGGTGGCAGGTGATCTCTTTATATTTTACAAGAAATTTGTTGATTCAAACACACCGAACTAATGCTTTAGTTTTTAAAACGGAAAACAAAAACGACTAAATAATGGTGTAGGGATTTTTCTTTAAGTGTTGTAAGGCTGTCTCGTATGGAACAAAAATACAAATGAGAGGACACAAAGAAGTAAATAAACGATGAGCACAGACAGAGGTGTCCTCTGCTGCCTGCTTGTCTGTGGTGAATATTAAGTGTGGACCGGTTGATTCGTCCTTGTGTTTGTCCTCCTCTGATACTTCCTGTCTGTCTGTCACATCCCCCCATGATGAGGATAATCTGCTCCCAGCTGGACTCCTCTCAACGTGGAGCTGAGGAGACAAAAACACACTCATCTACCAACTATGAGCCGGTGCAAAAAACCGCTGTTCTTTCATGATAACCACAAAATGTTCTGAGTTTTACAGACATGGGCCTTTCACAGAGAGAAAAAAGGTTCATTCTGAATGTTGTATTGAATTTTCTTTAAAAATATGTAGTTTAGTTACGTGTCCCACAAATCCAATAAGAGGATATCTGGACTCCAAACTAATAGCCTCATATAGTTTTAGCCTATTTGTTATTAGCCTGTTTAATAGATTACTATTTTAACTTCAAGACATCAGTTCTTGCTCATTGCCCGCTGAGTTCAAACCCCATCAGCTGATAACTGCAGACCTAACACCATCCGAGAACCAGTTCTGCTGCATATTCTTGTTATTCTGTAAAACCTCCTGAGGCCCTGCATCCTAATGCTGAGGTCATTGGTTTTAGACCAATTGTATTCATTCAGGGAGGCGAGATTTGGATTCTGTTTTGTTTGTTTTTTGTCTTAAATGTTATTTTTATTTGTAACTAAAACTACATGTAAGAAAACTATAGCTAGAGGCTAAAATTTAAAAAACACTTCTAAAGGTTACAAAGCAGTATCGAAATGTAGCAACACTGTGGCTAAAAGCTATGATAATGAAAACGTGAGCTGTTACTTTAAAAAAAGCTGTGGAAGACTCAAGGAAGATAAATATAACAAAAAATAAGAAAACAGCTGTCAAAAGCAAACAGTAGCTAAAAGCTAAATGTGGCAAAACAGTAGCTACAAGAAAAAGAGCACAAGACAAAAAAAATTGAGCAATGCTGAAGTAAATCATAGAGAACAATGTTCTGGAAGAATTGTCAGGATGTCAGTGAAAGTTTTGTAAAGGTTTATGAAAAAGTCACAAATATTTACCGTCACGGCACGCCTATTTTCAATCAGGCCATTTCCATTCATGAACAGTGACTGTAAGAAACGTAAAAAAGAAAATCTAAACAAGAAAACAGAATGAATGCAGAATCAGCATTCATATTTACCATCAGATTATTTTACTGCAAAAGTGTGTTTTTAGTCTGATCGTTTCTCTAAAAACAACCAGTTTCTGGACACGACTCAGATCCCATCAAGTTCTGGGACCCTTTAGGCTCCCAGCTTGTTTGAAATACATATTTTCTACCCAAAACCCAACAATCATCCACCCTAATGTGAAGAAACTCTGCTTGTTTTGCTCGTATTGTGCAGACTCGCTGCTGCTGTCCTTCCTCGTCCCTCTGGGACTTCAAGGACATCCGGACGTGTCCAGGGAGGGACGGCAGTTCTTAAGAGTCACGGTCAACTGTCCTGCAGGAGCAAAAGGAAGGTCAGGAATTATTTCAGACTGTTTGGTTTGCCCCCCCACCCCCCTGGTAACCTTCAACCTGCCCTCCACACTGACACCCCTGCCACAACACCACGTCGTGGTTTATCGAGTCTCTTTGTAGAATAAGCATCAGCAAACGGCAACATTTGGTCAAATGAATTTTAATCTCGTGCACTTTTACACAGTGGCGACACGCAGCGGAGCAGAGGTTAACGTGGTGGTTAATGTGCTGGTTCATTTGTTTGTTTTTCTTTGGCACGTTATGAGACGTACATCTGCTGAGATGAACACCTCACTATCTTTATGTGAATTTTAATGTTATAAAGAGCATTTCATAGCATAAAAAGACAATTATGATGTGGCGTGTTATGATTTGTAGTTTATCTCATGAGAGCTAATAGATCGCAAAAGATCTGTTTTTTGAAAGGCTTACTATGTCCGTCTGTTAGCAAAATATCTCATCTGTCACGGGAGAGATTTTATTAAAACTTGCAAAAAACAGTCTTCAGATGTCTGACTACAACTGAGAAACGTTTGAAGGCAACCGTATTCAAGATAGCTGCCACAGCTAACCGGCAGCAAAAAAATACAAAAAATGTCTATAAGTCTATTATTTTTTTCATGTTGATCTAAATTTTGATGTGCTAGCAGCTGAGACTGATCTTCAACACATATTGCAAGGCTAACAGATTGTACAAGATCTTAGTTTAACATTTTGCCATTAATAACTATTGGAGTTACTTTGTCTGTCTGTTAGCAAAATATTTTATGAACCAGTGGATGGATTTAAATGAATGTTTCAGCAAACAATCAGTGGATGGACGTCTGCAATGGATTTACTTTTAGGACCAACTGAGGTCAAAATGGCTGCTACAGCAAACTGAAAAGACACAAAACTAACTAGATTTCAGTCACCTTTATAGATAATGAGCTGCAATTTGGTGTGGTAGTAGCTGAGAGTCATTTACAACTCATACTTTGACATCTCACAAAAAATGCACAAGATTGCACCTTATATGAACCTTCCGGTTTGACCAAAACAACAGAATCATTTCTCAACACGAGATGATCTTTGTTTACATCTCTGATATTAACAGGCCTCTAATTTAATCTTTCAATCCTTTATATTTATTTCATCAGCCGAGTACCATAAAAGTTGCAGAAAGTACAAAGGAGGCCCTGCAGTAATCTGCTGCTAATCTTAATTTCAGCAGTTAGCCAGCGTCAAAGCCAAAGTGGCCTGTCGGTTTGCATTCATTGACTGGATCTTAGAGGTTATTTGTCAACATGACCAGAATTGCTGGGCTAATCTCCCCTTCCTGGCTATGGACTCATTGATAATTGATCCCTGAACAAACAGACTCTCTACAGGCCACAGTTGCCTTTGAATGGCAAACAAGTCATTCTGCCTCGTCGTGTCGCGGCGGCCTAATCCCAGGAGTCGGTGAGAATGAGTGTCGTCCCCAGCTTTTCTCTGCCATTTATCTTAGACTGTTTACTGATGAGGCCCTCGCAACGATCAGGGTCACTCCCTGAGCCCCGCAGCTTCATTTTGTGTTTTGTTTTTTGTTTTTAAAAAGAGAGGATTTGAATTCTCACTGAATAAAAAGCGCATTAACCCGAACCCCGACAGATGCAAGTACAAAGTCGTCACAATCACATCTTTGTGTGACTCATGAGCACCAGAAACGGTGCTTGTTTTTATTGTTTGGGTTTGCTGGGTCATAAAAATTTTAGCAACTGTCATTATTTAACTAAGAAATCTATTCAGGATACATTGTGTAAGTTGTGATTGTCTAATGATTCATGAAGAAACTGCCTTGAGGAATGACAGAATTGCAGCTATTTTGGTCAGACCTTGAAAATAATATTAAACATAATCTCATGCAAACTCATAAGACGTCATCATCAGAGTCTGTGTTGGGAATGAGACTCAGCTACTACCACATCAATCTTTTGCTTAATATTTATGAAACTGACTGAGTTAAAGCTACTTTTTTGTGTTGGGTAATGTTGATTAGCTGGCCTTCTTGAATCCTTCGATCCTGAACAACAGAGAAATACAAAGTAGAACATGGGATCTTTAAATGTCGCACAAAATTTGGAGAAGCTCGTCATCAAATGAAAGTAAGTTCGGGTTAGTCATTTTATTGTCCTCAGCTTGTCCACAAACAGTTTAAAGGTAAGAAAATATCCACGTTTAATGCTGTGTGACTGTTTGGTGGGAAATGGCTTGGTTGGAATTTGCTAAAGAAGCTGAAAGTGGGATGTTGAAACTAAAAGTAGCAAAACACTAGCTAAAAGTAAAAAAAAAAACAACCTTACCTTTAAGCAACAAATAGCTGCTAAAAGCCTCAAGTAGCAAAAGGCTATCTTGAAAATGAAATGTAGCAAAAGGCTAGCTAAAAGCTAGCATGATGGAATGGTAGAATGGTATCTAAATAATTTCAGCTCAAAGAAAAAGTATAAAGAATCCAACAAAAATGCTAAAAATACCAAAAGGCTAGCTAATATTTAAAGTTTGAAATGACTAGCTTAAAAGTAAAAGTAGCAAAGCTAAAAGTAGCAAATGGCTAGCCTGGTGTAAATGCTTAGCACCAGGCTAGCTAAAGGCTAAAAGTAGCAGAAAATTAGCAAAAAATGCAAACTTCCCACTTTTTTTTCCGATATGTGAGCAATAGAAAAAAGTGTAGCAATACTTATGCTCTTTTTGGTTTCCATTATATTTTTCTTTTTTGTAGGTTCTCCTTTATCTTTTATCTTGTAACATTCGAAATGACACGAAACAAACAAAAGTCAAAAATTGTAAAACATTTGCTAAAAGCTAAAAGCAGAAAAACAGTAGGCTATTATAAGCAGAACAGTAGGTAAAAGCTAAAGGTGGCATAAGAAGATAAAAAAAAGAGGAAGTGCGCTAACAAAGATTCTCAAAGACAACAATGTTTTAAAGGCTTTGAAGAGCTCTAAATGTATTTCCAAATACAGACAAATATTTGGAAAAGTTTAGAAGTTAGAAAAGCCATCATCTTTCTAAATAAGCAGAGCTGAGTAGATACGAACGAGTAAAACAGCACAAAGTATGAGAATGAAAGCAGTAGTCACACTACAATGATGACCTAATCGGTCAGCGGGAAAGGTCAGAAGGGAAACATTCTTAAATCTAATATTAGCGGCGTATTTACACACTGCAGAGGATTTATGGTAATGTTCTCCCTGAACCCGTTCTGGCCCGTTCCCTTCACAGTGAAGAGGACAGGTCAGTCAGTGATCAGCTCAGGCCCAAAGCAACACCAGTTTATTAAGAAAGCATGACACAGGGAATGACATTTAACTTGTTATTATTTCCTGGGAAAAGATTAATGATAAATTGTCTATTATTTTTCTTTAAAAGTGAAAGATAAGACCACAGTCATTTGGCCTGGAGGCCACGTCCCGCCGCTATGCAAAATGACAGCCAATTATCAGAGCCTAGTTTGGGATAATGACTTTACAATGAATCTTTTGATTGAAATGTAACTGGGTTGGCCCTGGGCAAAGTGCAAAAAAAAAAGAAGAAGAATAGAAAAGTTACAGATGCAAAGAGCACTATATAACCGTGTCTCCGCCTCTCTCCACTTCCTCTTTAGAGATATTGGAGGAAGCCGGAGATATGCATGTATTGATGAAAAAAATTATTAAGTCGCAGAGCGCTCGCAGCAAACATAAATTAGCATATTCAGGGTAAATATGCAGACCATTTACGATAATAAGACTGGATTATTCAATTCAATGAATGTTAAATAGATGAGGAAATGGTATGTGTCTTATCTGCTCAAAGCTTCTATTCATTTTAATGGCTTCCCAATTGAACTCTTCATTTTCTTCTCTCTCAGAGTTATTGTTCCCATTCTAGCCAGCGATGGCACCTATGGGTCTTGGGAGATTTCCTCCGGTCACGTGCGTTCAGTGGCTTTCACCTTATTCTAACACTAACTGGAGAAAGTCGTCGTCCCCCCGAGGCCAGAATCATGATAAGCCCCGTTTTCATTTTGCGCAAGGGGGGTGATGGAGAACAAGATTAGAGGGGCCCTGTGTGGATGAAGTCTACATCGTACAAGATGAATGAAAAACAGCTTTCCCCCTCTAATAAAACAGTTTTTCTCCAGTTTTAGGTTTGAAGCATTTCAACTCAGTCAGTGCTAATACATGATTTCTGAGCTCTTTAATCCAAGGTGGACACTGTACATAAAAAACTGCCCACATAGACACATTAATTTCTCATAAATTATTACTAACTCTGTTTCCTTTCTCTGTTTTATGACTTGTCTCTAAAAACTTAGAGATGTTCAACTAGTTTTTAACACTAAAGGCCCAGCATTCCTTGAAAGAATGCATGTTTCCCTCCAGTTTTAAACAAAAACAGTCTTATAATGAGGAATCATGAAGCTGTAGCTGTTTTGGTCCAACCTTATAAAAACAATCTTACATTTAGAGTAAATGTTGTGACAAACTTAAACATTGTTCATGGTCAACTCATCAAAAATAGTACTAATGGGGACAAAATGCTCTAAAATGTGCAAACTGCTGCCCTCTGTTACAACTACTCCAAAACAAATAAAGTATAAAAACAATTTTAATCATCTGAAGTTAAAATACTACATCGGAAGCTAAAAAACTACATCTGAAGCTAAACTACTACATCATTTAAGTGACCAGATTGCTTATTAGGATTGTTTTATCTTTTTTTGTTTTACCGTTTTCTGTTTTTCTGATTCCGGTTAATTGTCAAACAAGACAATTATCCCAACAGTATCAAGCTGAATTAAAATAAAGACAAAAACTAAAATGCAGTGAAACTTCTGCACCAACGTCTCCCTCTGGTGGTTCAACAGCTAAAGGACTTTTCTAGACATCAGCTGCTGCCCCGTGTGATTGATTCTTCCAGGTGAATGCCAAAAAAAGGCAAATAAAACCGTGTTAGGGAAATATCTGGTGGCTCATTGGGTGGATTTTATTGAAGCTCTCGGAGAGTAATGGCTGGGTGTTTGAGCCAAATAGCTTCAACTTTCTGGTTTGCATGTCAAACTCAAGTCCTGCGGTCCAAATATGGCCCACCACAGCATTTTATGTGGCCCCCAAGAGCCTCAAAAACGTAATAATAAGCTAAAAGTTCAAATAAGCTTATGCTGCTTTAAAGTCAGCATTGACCATAAACTACATTTCCTGTACAGTCGTTGAATGTTTTACCCATGAAATGACAGCATCCCACCACTAGCTGGAGGTGCACAGAGTTTAAAAGTAGCCGCAACCTATGAAATTACTGAAAGCTAGTTTTGCTGCAGCCCAGTTGTACTTGGAAGTGGGATCATAAAATTTAAACTCTCCCTCCAGTGGGAATTCTGTGAGAGAGTTCAGAATTCAAGGTGGCAGCTTCTCAACACAACTCAACAAAATAAAACTCTCTTCCTTTTACTGATCGGTAACTCTAAACTTTAAATTATGTGTCCATGTGATGTGACTGTGGCACCAGCGACCCTTGTGACCCCGAAAGGAAGACGCTGGTAAGACATAAAGAAAAAAACCAGCACACTGACGTCTCTGCTGAGGCTGCACTGGTTTTCCCCCTTTCTGTCACACGGTGGCAGTCTTTTATTAGAGTTTTTTCTGATTGTCACCAAAACTCTAAACTGTCCCTAGATGTGAGTTTTTTGTTATTGTTGATTTTTTTTTCCTCGTTTGTCTCATTTCTCTCTGTGTGTCCCTGTGGTGGACGTGTGACCTGTCCAGGTGTACCCCGTCTCTTGCACAGAGACCTGGAAAGGAGAAGAGGGTGAAATGCATGGATGGATAACGGTTACCATTAGCTTCAATTTCTTTGACTTAGACTCCTACAAACCTCACAGCAGACTGACAAAACAAGATGTCCTCTCATTCTGAAAGGACATCTTTCTCATTCCGTCTGCACCTTAGGAGTGCAATTACCTCATACATGCATTTAATTCAAAGCACAAAGCAATCAGGGCGAAGAGCTGATTGGCCACGACAACGAGCAGCAGGAGAGCAGCAGCTTAAAGCTAACATTCAAGAACAGCAACAACGCAGCTTAAAATATGAGGAAGTCAAAAAGAAACTCGCGCTGTAAGAAAACAGACACACTACCTGTTGTTGATGTTTTCATGAAGCGTTTTATATATTTCTGAATAAAGCCCCCCCCTCTGCACCCTCACACTATAAAAAAGCCTGACATTAATAATTTGCTGTTTTGCTGGGGGGTGGGGCAAAGATTGCCCTTTCCCCAAAGGGAGTCATTTATCTCTTCGCATGATGCCTGATTTCAAATGAACAAAGCTGAGATGAAGATAATTATGTTGCCTGCAGTTCTTTGCAAACGCAGAGAAATTTAAACTGTTCAAGAGCTCAGATTTATTCATTACTCAAGTAGAAGTAAAGATACTAGGGTTTAAAAATACTTCTGTAGAAGTTGAAGTATCAACTCAAGCTTTTTACACAAGTAAAGGTGTAAAAGTACTGGCTTTAAAACTGCTTAAAGTATAAAAGTAAAAGTAATGTAAATAAAAAATGGCAATGAGGACAAAACCCCTTTGCCAAAGGGTTTATAGAGCACAACCATACCTCCCACAAAAACGCATTATGCTATAGGCCATAATGTTATATTAAAATGTTCATGTTGAAAAATGTGGGATGCAGACTTCCTGTTTCAGTC
>JAVKLF010000002.1:583989-594386 GCA_034783495.1 Millerichthys robustus
CACACACACACACACACACACACACACACACACACACACACACACACACACACACACACACACACACACCTCCCTGTGCAGTCTCAGCACCAGGGCGCACGGGACAGCTCCTCCTCTCCTCTCTTTTCTCTCTCTCCAGTATTTTTTTCAGTTTCAGCTTCTTCAGCTTTAAAGAATCCAAACCATCAAGTACCCTCCTTTTTTTGAAGAAATGGATATTGATCGACCAGCAAACGTGACTTTCTTTGATTTTGTCGGAGGGATCCAACTTCTCCAGGGAGAGGACACCAGAACCGTCATGCCCGTCATCCTGATCGGGATCTGCGTGTCCGGAGCGGTGGGGAACTTGCTGGTTCTGCTGATTTTCTACCGCGACTTCCGGAACGGAAGAGGCTCGGAGGTGAAGGCGCTGCTGGCCTCCGTGGCCTCCACGGACTTGGTGATCCTCTTGCTGTGCGCCCCCGTGCGCGCGGTCACCTACTACAAGCAGACCTGGACCATGGGGGGGTTCGTGTGCCGCACCACGGACTGGTTTCAGCACTCCTGCGTGGTTGCGAAAACTTTAATCCTGGCGGCAACCACCCGAGCCAAACACACCCTGGTCCCCTCGGGTACCCCGTCCAGCCCGACGTGGGTCCACGGAGCCCTGGCGTTCATCTGGTTCGTCTCCATGATGTTCCCCATCCCACAGATGCTCTTCGCCACTTTGTTGCCGCACGGCAGCGACGCAGTCTGCGTCTCCGAGATGCCCGCGTGCGCCTCAGCCTTTATGAGCTTGTTCTATAAGATTTACCCCACGGCTGCGTTCGTGGCGCCCGTCATCCTGACCGTCGCCTTTTACACCAAGACCCTGTACACCGCGGTGAACCACGCGCCTAGCCCGCGGCACCAGAGCAAGGTGGTCCTGGTTTTACTGTGCCAAAGCGGCGCCCTGGGGCTCATGCTGCTGCCGGACTGGGGGACATTCACCTGGATCCGCCTCGGCTACGCCAGACCTCCCGCCGGCCTGCTGATGTTTGCGCAGGTGCTCCTTTACGCGTGCAGCGCGCTGTCTCCGGTCGTCCTCATGACCATGTACGACGACGTGCGCCAGGGACTGGTTGCCATGTGGCTCGCGGCCACCTGCAGGGGTCCAAAGCCCCCCCAAAAGTGCCCGCAGGTCGAGGGGAACGGCGCGGAATTGGGCGCCAACGACGTGGCCAACGCGCTCTCGCAGGAGGACAAAACCTTTCCGGACGTGGAGCACTTCTGGACGGGGCGCAGGAACACGCGCGTGGAGGACGAGCAGGATCCAGTTCCGTGGGAGAAGGAGGAGAAGATGCTGTAGTGCAGCCGGACGTCTGGGTGTTTTTTTAATTCTTATTTTATTTATTCTTTTTTAGCAGATGACTCCAGCTGTGTGTTGACCCACGCAGACTCTGTTGCCTGTTTGCTTTGACTTGACTAGAAATAAGCTTCGTGTTTAATGTTTCTAATCTTCTCTTGTGAATATCTGTTGTGAATATCTTGATTTATAGCAGAAGAAGATTTGTACAAATATGGACTCTTCAGTTGTTATTTTTGTTGGTGTGATGCAAAATATGATTAAAAACACTCCTGTAGGCCTACCTCACGTGTTCGTTCTTTATTTTAAGGGGATAAAAAGCATTTGTTGCGTTTCATTCATATTTCTCTGTTGAATGGGGAAAATCCTGAGATTACAGGCACATCAGTTCAGACAGGAATCATTTTCCATTTTACAATCACAACTAATCCAGTGGCGTGATTTGGGTCAAGTCAGAAATGTCATTTTAATGAAGCAGCATTTGGACTGATTTGCAGCAGTCAATTGGAAGCTGCTCAGTTTATGGAAAAAAATAGGCTAAATAAAACCACCTTACTTAAGTTTTTTTCTTTACCATATATTATTAAGCACAAAACGTAAGGAAATTTGTGTTTGGTAGATTATTTATTTGTTGTACCAATGTTTCTTGGCAATAAATGTTAAAACGTTGGAAAGTCTGTCAATTTGTCTTTTAAATGGAGCCACTTTTGTACGGAACAGGCATTTGTGGGATGATAGAGTTAGGGGGTTTGAGTCGTGCACATGAAAAACGGGCCAAACCAAACAGCTTATTTTGCTGTTGCAGACATTTGTCTAGCTTCTGGTACCCCAGATCCTGCCAATTATAAGACTTATTGCCAATCATTGTTACAATAAATAGACACAAATTTCCTTATTTTTTTTTTTGCTAAGTATATATATGTACAAGTCTGAGGACATCTTGTAATTCCACATAAATCTAATTAACAGTTTTTGCAGGCAGTTGAAGTTTCTTGGTTGAGGTAGTGGAAGGTTATGATATTTGGGAATTAAAAGAACATTTATGTGTCATGATCTGTGTTTTTGGTGTGTTTGGTCCTCGTGTCTCCTGCTTTCTGTTTTTCTTTTCCACCTCTCCTTAGGTCAGCTCTCCACTTTGCTCATCCCACTCAACTGTCAGTGATCTGCAATCAGCTTCAGTTCCAGCACTTTATTTGAGAACAGAAGGACAACATGGCGATCTCCTTCTGCCTTTCTGCTCCTCCCCCTGTGTTCCCCCTCTGACTGCCCCCTGATCTGCCTCCCCGACAGAACTTTAGCAATGTTATGCCAACCTGGAGCCTCAAAACAATTAAAAGCATGAACCCAAACAATCAGTCACAAATAAGAAAACACATACTCTGGCTTGCTTAGATGTGAGGCGCAAACTGCAGATAAAATCAAAGTTCACATCAGAAGCTTCTTCATAAGAAATGTTCAGCATTTTTGTTTTGTTTAATAAATGTGATTTATTTAATTTCCGCCTGTACCTGGGTCTGCCTCGCCTCCACCTGATTTTATGTTTATTAGAGACATTGTTAGGAGGGTTATTGCTTTGAAGGTTCATAACTTTACTTAAAGTTGACTTAAAGTTACAGTTGAAATTTTACTCAAGTAGGCCCTACCAGAAAAAGTACCTGTGTAAAACAATACTCAAAGGAAAAAGAACTGTCATTGAAAATTACTTTAAGTAAAAGTTACTTAGTTTTTCACAGCAGGAGAGGGTTTTTCAAGATTGATGCATGGAGGACAAAAGATTGTGTTTTTAAATAAGCTTTTAATGCATTTTCTTTTACCCACTTAGTGGAGTGTCTCCAGCAGTCACTGTGTGAGAGGAAGGGAACAGGTCTCCAGTCCATCACAGAGACAAACAACCATTCACATTAACTTGTGTTTTCAAGACATATTACTTTAAGTTTTGTGTCTTCCTTGGTTTACCAGTAGGCTTGCCTTTAAAGTACCATGTTGTTCGAACTTGGTCCAGATTTTGGTCACAGAACAACCAACATCTTTTGCAACATTGTGTGATGATTTGCCTTCTGTAAGAAGTTTGACAATCCTCTCCTTTGTTTCAATTGCCATCTCTGGTGTTGGTGCCATGATTCATGTCAGTCCACTTGGTGCAGCAGCTCTAAAACGTATGATCCCTTCTTTTTACCTGCAGACTGACGAGCAGATCTAATGTGATGCACGTGTTAGTTTGGTGAATGAAAATTTCCTGGGTGCTTCCATTATTCTTTCCACAGAATTGAGTGATTCTATAATTTCCACCCCTGCTTGAGCTAAAAAGTGACTACCACAACATTTTTTCTTGATATCTTTTAATGTTTCTTTAAGCCAGAAAGTTGCCAATTAGAATGACTGTAGTTTTGTGTCGTGTCTGTGATCTGTTTTTTTAAATAAAATGAAACAACTGAATGAACATCCTCTGAGACAGGTGATTCCATAATTATTGCTAGGGGTTGTAATAGGCTAAATATTGGTATTTACTTCTTTACTGCCTGCTATGCTCACTTGCAGCAGCGACAAGCAGACCCCTGTCGGTTTCTGGGCCAACTTCTGGATGGTGGTGTGGTTTAAGGTCTGCCACCTGCAGTTAAAAATAAAAATATTGGTTTTAAAACATTAAAAAGTCACAGAGACATGGGCAGAAACATTATTATCTGCCTTTACTTTTGGCAGAAAGCAATAAAAAGCCTGACTGACCGTTTTACAAATAAACACATTTAAACTTGAAGTAAAAGTTCATTTTTTTAAATAAATACTCTACAATGTGTACAGTCCATTTAACGTTAGTGTCAAAATGCAATGATGTTTATTTTGAAAGCTCTTTGACGGACAAACACTGGGTCGGAACAGTCTGTTACGCAATGATGTATATTCCCCTTTGATGAAAAACTAAAAATAGAGTAAATACTAGAGAAACAAACCAAGTGACCCCAGGCGGACATTTGGAGAGAGGGTCTATTCTCAATGAATTAATTATGTGCAGGAGCACAATCACGCTGCAGAGCTTTAGAGGCTTTTTTTCTCTCTCTTGAACCTGTAACCTTTCTTTTCACCTGGGTAGACTAAAATGTCAAATCTTCTGGGGTGATGGAGCCCCAGGCGGCAGCTGCCTTGCTGGTAAACACACTGATGGCTAAAAGCAGGCTCCTTCTTTTATCGACCACAAAAGGGCAAGACTGCGTGTTGGTGTTGGTTATAGTGGTGACCAGTTCATGCCTTCCTTTAAAAAAGTCACAGGAAAGATGGTTTCTGAATATCTAATGAAATATAAAACATTATCTAATTTACTTCTGCAAAAATTAGCAGTTTATATGTATAGGTTACAGGTATATGTAGCTGCCAGTTAAAGGACATGAAAAAAGCTGGATTACTTGCTGGTGGTGACCCCTGAAGACGGAACAGCCCAAAAAGAAGTCAAGACCGATAGTCCTAATGGGGACCAAAGCCCAGTTCTAAAACAGTGGAATGTCCTTTCTAAGTTAGAAGTTGGGTTTTTGGCTAAGGAGTAGGTCAAGGCAGATTTATACTTCCAATCTCACATCTTGCTTTGCCATAACTTCCATCTGTTATCTCCTGCTGACATGTCCCCTTGTACATTTCCCCCAGTCAGAACCCTGTCCCACAGACCTTGTTTGCATCTATGTACATTATACACATACATTGTATATAATGTCAATATATATTATGCACATACATTTTATACATACGTGCACATATACATTTTTGGGTTTGCATTGTCTGATTGCTCAGACCTTTGTGAGCTTGTTGGTTTCTGTGGAGCAGCGTGTCTTTCTGCGTGTCATTCCGCTCAAAACAGTCTGCTCCCAGAAGCCGGTTGTTAAATTTGCAAGATGGAAACGCGCAACCGACGTCTACGTGTTTTTTCCATCGCTGCAGTTAACAAGGACAAAACAAAATTTAAAAACGAGTTTATGTGTGTGTGCTGTGTGCTGAAAATGGATGGATGGATGCTTTTATGAGAGGGGACGATGTTAGAGCAGTTTTGCAAATGACACTATGCATGACTTCATAAAATATCATGGCATGTGAGATCTGTTGCTGCTCAGAGTGTGTGTTAGGAAATGACATTTCTATCCTCATTAGGATATTGTATTAGCTGTCATTCATTTCTGTAGCCTAACCTTGACCTTTACCCTAAATTTTACCGCCTCTCCCATACATCCCCAACTCTAAAGGCTGGGTTGTACTTCCACAAACCATGAGACAGCATATCAGTGATAATGTCATTTTGGACAACTTTTTCCTACTGAGTGTTTCTAGAAGACGCGAAGGATGAATGATCATAATCCCTCACACAGCAGTCAACGTGTGCCACACGTAGCACATAGCAAATAAACAACAGTAATAGCAGGATAGGTAAGAGTTTTGTATTTTTACTAAGTGATGTATCAAATGTTTGCAAAGATGGTTACATATGCATGTAAATCAGGTCAAATAAAGAGTGCTTTCCCTCACAGTGTAAATACAATCCAACATCAGTCATACATAATGGGGAAAAAAAACAACAACTCATGATTACATTCAGAATGTACATCCCCCCACAAACACACTCACACACCACACACCTCACACACTAAGACAGATACACAGTCTACGTGTTTGCATTTCATGTATGTAAACTGGAGTAAATATTTGGTCTGCATTTAAAACGAGGTGAAGCACATCTGGCAGCTTGCAGGATAAAAGCACATTCACCAGCATTTGAATTAATCCTTGAAAAATAACCAGGCCTTAAATAGCATTGTAGAAAGAAAAGTAATAATACTAACATAGCAGGTAGGTCAGTTTGCTGTAATGCCATAAGAGGTTTACAGATGAACGTCACCGCACTGAGCCGTTTATAGAAGATATTGTGTCTCTTTGTCACAAGTTGACCAGATTTTGTCTTCTTACAAAAAATTAAAATACAAGATTACAGCTTGAAAGCATTTTTGACTGTTTGTTGAGGTTTTTTTCAAATGGACGGAGGTAAAATGGAAAAAAATAAATAGAAATTTGAAATTCTTTCTGGAAATCACATCCTCTGTACGAAAGAGAAGGAGAACCATCCAGCTTCAGTGCACTTCAAAAACCTGCCTCACTGATGGTATGAGAGTACATTAGTGCCTATGTCATGGGCAGCTTAAAGCACCATAAATGCAGAAAAGTGTAGACAGGTTTTGAAATAACGTGATGTCTTTTTCAGTGATGGCTTTGCCGATTTCATCAAAACAGCACTGAATTCTTTACAACAGCATGGCTTAGTAGTAGAGAAGGTGCTGAGGAAAAAACAAATTACTAAATCATCTACAGTACGTTAGCTCATGACCAAAAGAACACAATCCTAGATGGAAGTGGCTGAAGTTTCCCCTGTAGTGTAATTTTTAGCTCAGCCTTAAAGGTGACAAACTTCATCATCTGGGCAAAGCTCAAAGAGTCACTGATTCTTTTCATCAAAAAGAGTCATCTGAGGTGGTTTGAGCACCTCCTTGCTCCTCTCTCTGGAGGTTTTCGGGCAGTTCCTTGGACCTTGGAACAAACCCAGAACTCACTGGAGAATTTTTTTTCTCTAACCTGGGAACACTTTGGAATCCTCTTGTGGAGCAAAGTCTTCTGGGTCATCTGTACCGCAGTCCCCAGTTTCATTCCTTGCCTTGCATTTGGTTAAAGGTAAAAGCTCTGAACTGAGCACAAAACAGAAAAAATTTGTAGAAAAGTTGCTGAAAACATGCTCAACAAGACTAAAAGTAGCTGAAATGAGCAAAAAGAAGCTAAAAGTAGAAACAAGTTGAAATTAGCAGATAGACGATGAAAGGAGAGCAACAATTTCAAAATGAACATAAAAATGAGAAACGGAGTACCAAAAAAGTCATATTTTGTTTTTAAAAAGATTTAACAGCTAGATTTAGCAAAAAATCTAATAAAGTAACTGAAAAAAGCCCAAAGAAGCAGAAAGAGTGCATGTTTGCTGAATGAGGCAGTAAGAATCTGAAATTATCACAAAACTGTGAATTCAGCTGAAAAAAAATGTTCAAATTACATGAAAATAGCTAAACTAGTTAAAAAAGGAGGGATGGATAGCCTCTGAAAAAGTCTGAAAAACTCCTTTTCCTCCTTCTCCTGCTTGTTTTTTTTTATTGCCACTCAACCATGATGTGTTGGTGAGGTCGCCTCAGGCTCTCGCTGTTGTTTGTTGGGCTTTTTGTGTCCTGCTTCCTGTGCAGGAGCTGCATGAAGAGCATGAATGGTTTGAGGATAAAAGTACTCGTATTTTTTTAGTGTTGGGTTTAAAGCACACAACATGTGACGTGTGCCCGTAAAAGATGATTTACTGTCATGGTCAGAGTTTAGAGATTGAAAGCTGGATTGTTGCATCAGATTAGGCATAACAAAGCTTCA
This sequence comes from Millerichthys robustus, assembly GCA_034783495.1. Lineage (NCBI taxonomy): Eukaryota > Metazoa > Chordata > Actinopteri > Cyprinodontiformes > Rivulidae > Millerichthys > Millerichthys robustus. Next base: position 591,740 of record JAVKLF010000002.1, read on the forward strand.
ACAAATGCCTTTTTTCAACGGTTTTGAATTAAAATTGTAATTGTTTGTTTGTCATTTTTAGTTTCAGATTATTTGTCATTTTAAAGCACAATCTTAAAGGCAAATTTGGTCTGGTACCAGGTCTGGTGTCTCTACCCATCTCTACATCCATCTTGTAACATTCAAGCTGCCCAGTGATTCATGCGATATTATGCTAACAATTGAACAGGGCTAACTCCAGCAGGTTATGCTAAAGTTTTAGGCACAGAGATCTGGACAATTTGGGCTGTGTAAAGTGAATGACGTTCAGCTACTACCACACCAAAGTTTAGTACAATATCTGTGAAACTGAGTTATCATTTTTTGTTTTCTACGGTCAGCAGGCTGAGGCAGCCATCTCGATATGGGCTGACTAAGTTGATCCTGTCGTACGGTAGGTGTATATAAAAGGATTACTTCTAGGTATATTTATTCAAATCTTTTCAATAAGTTATGAAGAAGGTTGAGTAGGGAAGCCCAGACCTCTCTTTCAACAGCCACCTCTTCCAGCTGGGAAGACTTCAAAGTGTTCAGAGGCCAAACGAGAGACATAGTCTCCCCACTGTGCCCTGGGTCTGCCCCCGGGGTCTCCCAGAAAACCTCCATGGGGAGCCATCCAGGAGGTATTCTTACCAGATGAACCACCTCAGCTGCCCCCTCTGGATGTGGAGGAGCAGCGGCTCTGCTCTGAGTCTCCCCTGGACGTAGCTGAACGTCTCACTTCTATCTCTAAGGCAGAGGCCATCTGCCCTGCAGAGAAAACTCATTTTGACCTCCTGTACCCACAGTCTCGTTCTTTCAGTCACTAGAGTTTGTGACCACAGGTGAGGGAAAGATCAGTAAACAGAGAGCAGCTCAGCTTCTTCTTCACCACAAGATCTTTCAGGCACACAAACTCCTCCACCACAATAAAGTGGCGCTTCAGGTTTAGGGATGAGTTCACTCCAAATATTTTATGGCAATGTCTAAAAGAACATTCTGGGATTTTGTTTTTGTTTTAATGGTCAGTCACCTGTGGCAGCTATCTTAAATCCAGCTGAGTCCAAAAGTTGGATAGTTGTAGACGTATACCCACTGATTTCTTTCTGCAAGTTTGTGTCTACTGGTCCAGGAGACATTTTGCTAACAGCAGTGCACGGGCAGACACGTTACAATTTTCCATTTGGGGTGTTTGTGACAATAAGTCCTTTTTTAAAGAAACTAAAATCTGTTTCTTGTCCCCAAGTGAGGCAGCGGTTCAGCCGGCATCCAGCTGTCCCTCCCGAAAAACAGAATCTGTTGTCTGTGACCTGCTTTTCCATTTACACTTCGCTTGTTCAAATGAACACTTTAAGCAGTGATGGACCCCTGCGGCTGAACTCACAGAGGTTCACCTACTTTCACAGACAACAGAGAGAAAGAAATGCAGATAGGAAGAGCTGTCACAGACTAGTGACACAGTCGAACTTAGTGTGAAATGCAACAGTAAACAAGAATGTTTAGGAAATGATGTGCAGGGATGATCTCTCTTATTCTTCTATCGCTATTATTACTATATAAAACATCAAATCAAAGGAAACCAAATTATTTTTAAAAATACATTGACTTTAGGGATTATAGCTTTTATAAGGACAACATGAGGAAGTGGGGAAGTTTTGGTCAAACCTTAAAAATTGTTATACACAGCAAGATGTCACAAAACGTGCTAGTTCCTATAGTCTCAGCTGCTACCACATGAAGTTTAGCTCAATATTTGCAAATGTGGCTGCATTACAGCCATTTTTTGTTTCAGTTCATGTTGATTGGCTGCTTTGGCCATCTTGAATTCTAAAAGTGAATCAGTTGTAGATGGACATCAAGTGATTACTTTATGATAAATTGAGTGCAATTGATCCAGTGTCTCATGAGACATTTGCTGACAGACGAACAGGGTTGTTAATTTAATGGTAATTTGTTTATGGAAAGATCTCACTCCATAAGTGGTATTTGGAGTACGTGTTGTGAATGGCTGTGGCAGTCATCTTGATTTTGGTTGGTTCAAAAAATTTAATCACCTGTAGGTGTACATCCTATTATTTATTTATGAAAATTTTCTTAGAATGCATACAGTTGTTCATGAGATATTGTCCTCATACACAAAAATAACTGTTTATTTCCTCTTTTTTTATTGCTAAAATAAAAAAAGAGGAAAGCTTCCAAGTTCAAGGCGAGAAAAATTTGTCCGTGTCTGCAGGCTGTGAGCCACACAGGAGAATATAAAACAGTTTCACAGAATGAGTTTATTCCTCAGGAGGGCAAAACAGGATCTTCAGGTGTAAAATCGACGACGTGATTTTTAAAAGCGACACGTTCACTGTAAGGGACAGTGAAAATATTGACTTTTCGCTGTTTTCTAAAGGTAAATTGACTTCTAAAAAAAGAACTCAGTGCAGCACTGTCTAAATAATTATAGATACATTTTTAAATTAAACAGCTCTTTAAAAACATGGCTGCTCAAACATCTGTAATCCTCAGTTTATATCATCTACAAAAGAATAAATCAACATTCTGTGTGATGTCATGCTTTCAGTAATCCCCCACCACACACACACACACACACACACACACACACACACACACACACACACACACACACACACACACACACACA
>JAVKLF010000002.1:603641-616347 GCA_034783495.1 Millerichthys robustus
CTGTGTTGGCTGGATGTTGGTAGCTGCTGGATGGACAGGTGTCTGTGTTGGCTGGATGTTGGTAGCTGCTGGATGGACAGGTGTCTGGAATGATGCACAGCTGGACATCATAGTGAAACTGTGTGGTTAACCAAGTGATTAACAAACCTGTCCCTTCTGTCAACGGTTAAAAAAACAGTATGGGCAATGAAAGTGAGATGTGTCTCTACAGGGTAGGCCACATCTGAATATATGGAATTCTGCAGTAACAAAAAAAAAGAAGAAAATTAAAAAACATCTATATACATTTCAGATATGTTTAAACAAGACGTGGTTCATTCCCACTCAAAATAGAGCAAGGACACCGTGTAATAGCTTCTAACATAAAAGAAAAAGGTTATTACACATCAGGAAATATACAAAGGATTGGTAGAAAAAAAAAGGCATATTTGAAATGATTCCCTTTAGATTCTTTAACATTACTATTTTGTAGGATTTAACAATTAATTTTAGAAGTCACAATGGCTTCTAAATAACAAATATATATATATATACACACACTGCAAAAAATGAATAAAAATTGTAAAAGTAATATTGCTCAAACAGCCAAGGGCTGGTATTAACTAATTAGATTTACTCAATTACTCTAACTTTGGACAAAGAAATAAAAAAATAGGACTATTTTTCAATATGTTATACTCAAGTAAATTTTGTTTATACGCAACCTAATGCGAGTAACTTAACTGAATAAAGAACACATTTTAATCCATAAAAAATTAAACACGATACTATCAGGTTCTGGCAGGATGTCAACCGTGTGCAGTTCAGGTAACAAACGGAGCAGGAGACGTAGATACAAATAGTGAATTTATTCTTACAGTGATAAGCAAAACTGAATCTGGATAACCAAGAGTTACTGGTGGCTCGTGGAGCAGTGGATCCAGACCTCCCAGGTGAGTATCTACAAACGGTGTCCCAAGGTGAGTATTTACAAGTTGTTGCATCAACAGGTTCCTGGAGGTGATGTGACCAACTCAGCGGTGTGGCGTTGACAGGTGAGTCAGTTCTAATGTTTGTGGATGGAAGATCTCCAGACCTTTCTAGGAGGAGTGACAGGTCGGCAGCAACAGCTTTCTCAGGTAAGTTGAGGTCCAGACTTCAGAAGACAAGATCACCAGATCTCTCCAGGGGTTCACGGGTTTTCTAAGGAACAAGACACGAAGGTAAGTATCAAAAGAGGCTAGTCTCATACCCGAGGGCAATTGATGTTTCAGCGAGGATCACATCTTCAACACTGCCTTTTAAACCCGTGGCTCTGGTAATCAGACCTGCAGCAGCTGCGCCTCATTGAACCTGTCCTCCAATCCGCTCTCAGGAACAACAAACATAGACAAACACCACATGGAACACAGAATGCCTCAGATACACAGATAAATGTTCTTTATGTTAGGTTTTTTCTGACCTTTATTTGTTGTCTTGTATTTATATGTTTTATTTTTGGTTTTAAAATACCTAACAGTGCACATAACTTCATTTTTATTCATGTCTGATGAAATAAATGGGTAATATTATATTGCACATTATGATCAGTAAAACAGTACTTCACCAAATACTTTGTTACTCTTACTTGTGTAGTTTATTGCACAGTTACTTACTAAAAATATATTGAAGTAGTGCTACTTGTCACAGTATCACATCTGGGTACTATACCTAAATACAATGCTGTGTTATATGGAACAAAATACTTATTGCTATTTTTAATTCACACTCACACAGTTTCTCATAAGTCTCATAATTGTGACTTGGTATCACATATTTATCACTTCACTCAGATTTATGACTTAATATCTCATAATTATGACAGGACCTCATGATTATGTTTCAGTATTACAATGTTGAGTTAAAATCTCATATATATGACAGGTCTATCACAAAAGTAAGACTGTATCTCAAATTTATGATTTTAAATCCCGTATCAAAATTCTGTTTCAGCATGTTAAACTTATGACTTGGCAGCTCATAATTAGGACTTCGTATCAGAACATTGTGACTTAGTATCTCAATTTTATAGCCTAATACCTCAGAATTATGACTTAGCTAAAAAATTAAAACTTAATGCCTTATAATTGATGTCTTAGCATTGTATACTTATGACTTATCTAATATGACGTAGCATCACAATAACCTCAAAACATTGGCTGTCTAATGATTAACTAGGCTGCCTCATTATTATGATTTTAAAGTCATAAATATAAAATGTTAGTCACAGCTTATCTTTATTCAGAGTAGATTCCTGTTACATTTTGCCTGTTTTAAACTGTTGAACGCCTCTTCTCATGTGTGGCGGCTGAGACCATGAAGGCAGGCTGTGTTGCTGAGGAAACCGTTTGAGGCGCGGGATCACAGGGCAGGCGGTGTGCACGTGCGCCTCCAGAGGCAGCCGCGAAGCTAATGCTGCCCGCTAGGAAAGAGAACCCTTCGGTGGCGCTTCATCGGGGAAAAGTTACATGAAGAGGGTTGGTTTGTCTTTCCAGGGTTTAAATCCAACCCCTTCCAGTCCGGGAGCCACCTCCTCACTCTGCTCCTCCTCCTCCTCCTCCATAGTAAAAGCTGCACAGCTGGCAATTTACAGACAAGAATCGCCGCAAGGACCAGGCTAATTGCTGGTGGGTTAATACCGCGCTAATTGTCCCCTTGTTTGATGGACAGCACGATTTAGACAAATACTGGGATATTTCTTCATCTTTTGTCTGAGGGATTCTATAAAGACATCATAAGGTAAGAAAGACTGACTCGGTTCAATGTGGAGAAAGTATATAACTGCAGAACCAGTTAAAAGACTAGTTGAAGAAAACAAATTTTCAGAGTTAAATTGGCTTTTTTTGGTCTTAACTTTTTAGAACAGCACTCTTTTTGATGTATACCATAAAATGTCTATTTTATGTCTTTTAAATGAGTCTTAGGATGCATAGGATTTTAAATATGATAAAAGTCTGTTAAAAGAGGATATCTTTATTTTACAGGAGCTCCTTTGTATTTTTGTGTCTAAGAATCACAATAGTTTTTGTTAACTTGTTGCTCGAGGCAGCATGCTAAAAGGCTTGAGCATCTGCAACTTATTTAGGTTATGTTTTGGATTCAGTCGTGTAAAATCAAACTGGAATGGGAAGTTGGTGCTTTCAGGCACAGAGAAGAGAGAAACAGGTTGGTTATTGCCTGTCAATGAAGGCAAAAGGATTATAATGTTTTCATCCATCTGTCCATTATTTCCAAGTTATCCAAGTCGGGTCTCGGGGGCAGATACTTGAGCAGGAAGGCTCAGACCTCAGCCACCCCTTCCAGCTCTTCTGGGAGGATTCCAAGGTGTTTCCAGGCCAGTCGAGAGACATAGTCTCTCCAGCGTGTCCTGGGTCTTTTCTGGGGTCTCATCTCAGTCGGACACGCCTGGTGCTCCAGGAGGCATCCTTAACAAACGCCCGAACCACCTCAACTGGCTCCTCTCGTTGTGGAGGAGCAGCGGCTCGACTGAGTCTTTTCTGGATAGCTGAACTTCTCACCTTATCTCTAAGGGAGAGTCCAGCCACCCTGCGGAGACAACTCATTCTAACTGCCTGTATCCGCGATCTCGTTCTTTTGGTCACTACCCAGAGTTCGTGGCCATAGGTGAGGGTAGGAACGTAGACTGACCGGTAAACAGAGAGCTTCACCTTACATGACATTTATGATCACCCGTATGTTTGAACATGGTGTTTGTGATGGACAAACTGTGGCTAGCACAGAAGTCCAACAACAGAACACCGCTCGGGTTCAGATCAGAGAGGCCGTTCCTACCAATCACGCCCCTCCAGGTCACACTGTCACTACCCAAGTGAGCATTGAAGTCCCCCAGCAGAATAAAGGAGTCCCCAACTGGAGCACCTTCCAGCACCCCCGCTAAAGACTCCAAGAAGGCTGGGTACTCTGAACAGCCATTTGGTGCATAGGCACAAACAACTGTCAGAGCCCGTCCCCACACCGTAAGGGGCAGGGAAGCTACCCTCCCATCTACCGGGGAGAACTCCAACACACAGGCACCAAGTCGGGGGGCCAAAAGTAGACCTACACCAGCTCGGCACCTCTCACCGTGGGCAACTCCAGAAAAGAATAAGGTCCAGCCCCTCTCGAGGAGATTGGTTCTGGAAACCATGCTGTGCGTCAAGGTGAGCCCAACTATATCTAGTTGGTACCTCTCAACCTCACACACAAGCTCAGGCTCCTTCCCCACCAAAGAGGTCACATTCCAGGTCCCAAGAGCCAGCTATGTATGGTAGACCAGGGTCAGAGCGCCAAGGCCCCGACCTTTGGCTGCTGCCCATGGCATCACGCACCCGACTCTTGAGCAGTGCAGTTATAACCTTCATCACGAGATGATTCAATGAATAGAATTGTTCACGTTTCCAATTGCTAAAAAAGGATAAACCTACAGAGCAACGTTACACACATGCAGCTTTTCCTGACCAAAGCTTGGTAAACGCGGGTGTCTGTCCAGACACTGTGAAATTGGACTCAGACTGTGTATTCAGTCTTGGTGTTTTGGAAAGGGAAACTGAAATGTGCAGTTCCTGTACAAACACATCACACTACAGTGTTTGTGTCAACCTCCCACTCACTAAAAGCTTTGGAGTCCTGTCCTGGAGGTATCAATAGCAGGCCTATGTGGTGTTCACTGACAGATTTATAGACTTTATAAAAAAACTGGGTTGTAAAAGTAAAAATTGGGCTGTATTTTTATTCAAATTGAGCCTTAGGAGGATACAAAATACTTCATATAGGAGGTGTACGTACAAGTCTACATCCACGCATCCATCCATTCATTATCTGTTACCCACTTCTTCCTTTCAGGGTCACGGGGGTCACTGGTGCCCATATCCAGTAGTCACTGTGCGAGGGGCGGGGGACACCCTGGACAGGTCACAAGTCCATCACAGAGACACAAGTCTACAATTGAATTTTAATTTCTAACTTTTTGTTCAGTTTTTCTATCGATCTTTTGGATTTTGACTGAGATGTACATGTTTTTAGGGTGAGGCAGTGATAATAAAATCACAACAGATCAACTGGTTTGAATTAAAATACTGAAGCGACTCCTCATACATCTTACTCCCATGTGTCGAACATGTTTTCTGCAGCCTTTCTGTGACTTTCATCAAGTCACGTTCTTATTGTCGCCCACGGCCAAAAGACAAACGTGAATGTTTGTGCCCAAGTCTGTGTGTGCGAGTGTAACAGCCTGTTAGCAAAATATCTCATGAACTGCTGGATAAATTTTAAAGAAACTCTCTTGAATGGACATCCACAACTGGTTAGTTTTTGGAGTCATCTTTATGCAAGATGGATGCTACAGCCAGTTGACTTTAAAAACATGAAAATGACTATAACTGAATCAGTTTTATAGATATTGAACTAAATTGTTGTGTGGTTCTAGCTTCATTGATTTCCCATCACATATTTTGAACATTAACAGAATATATAAAGGTTTTGTTAAATTTTAAAAATTTACTTCTCAGGATCAACTCTGTCTGTTAGCAAAATATCTAATGATCTCCAACATACATTTTAATGAAATGTTCAGAAAATAATAATTGGATTTACCTTTACAGCTGATTAACTAGTGGAGTCTGCCCAATTCAAGATAGGTGCCAAAGCTAACTGACATCGCAAAACTCACAAATAGCCCAAATTTAGTAAGTTTTGCAGATATTGAGCTAAAATTTGGTGTGAGTGTAACTGAGGGGCATTCACATGGGATACTCCAAGAGCTAATCATGGCACAAAAACCTTCCCTTAAAGTTTTAGCTTTAACTGTTGTAGTCAACTCTATTTGTCTGTTAGCAAAATTTATTATGAAGCACTGAACATATTTTGATTAAACTTTCAGCAAGTTGTCAGTGGATGCACATTTATAACTGATTAATTTTTGCAGACAGCTCAACTTAAGCTGGCAGCCACAGTTAATGCACATTGGCCAACTCAAAAATAGCTAAAACTCGGTCAGTTTTATAGCTATTGAGCTAAGAGTCATCCACAACACTTACTCATATGTGTTTTTGAAGGTTTGACTAGTCATTTCTGAGCACAAGATGATTTTAGTCTGACACTTGATATGTGTTCTTTTTTTAATGATTTCAAGGCTTTTAATTTTTTTTGTAGTTGTTTGAATCTATCTTGACCCTTGTCCTGTGATAAAATTTGTAAAAAAATTCTTGATATAAATGTAAATTCTTTAGTTCCAGGGATGTGAATAGATCGGTGTTGAGGCCAAAATGAGAACGTCCCCATTCAGGACAATTTTTGTCATTGTTTATGCCCTACTGCCCGTAAAACAAACAGTTTTAAACTTATTCTCATGTACATACTCAACAATGTCTTTCTTTTCTCTCTGTGCAGCTGAAATAATGGAGAAGTTGAGGCACAGGCAGCAGTTTGTGTTCAGTCTCGTGCTATGGTTGTGGTTTACTAATTGTTCAGCCCAAACCACAGCAGCAAACAGAGCCAACCTGGCACCTACCCCGTCTTCATCCCCTCAGACAGAAAGGCTTAAAGTTCGACTATCTGGATACCCCCGGAAACACAACGAGGGACGGATAGAGCTGTTCTACAAAGGGGAGTGGGGAACCATCTGTGATGATGACTTCTCCATAGCTAACGCCAACGTGCTCTGTCGCCAGCTGGGCTTTGTCTCGGCTACAGGATGGACCCACAGCGCTAAATACGGCAAAGGCCAAGGTGAGACTGACCTGAGTCACATTTAGTGAGAGTTGGCTTCTTATTTTATTAAACTGTGTTAAGCCATGAACTCTGGGATGAAAGTATATTGGCCAATGTAGCAGCTGATTAATGCACTTAAACAGTTGTAGTAAATAAAATGTTTGGAAATAAATGCTTTAGCATGAAACCTCTGATACAAACACAATAGCAGAAATCTTAATTAATGACAATGGTTTTTTTTTCAAATGTGCTAAACAAAGCGTCTTTATTTTGCCATAGTGATAATTATTGATGACCAACTGAAAATAATTGCTCAAATAACCCAGTGTGAATGCTGCCTGGCTGCTGAAACTTGCAGGAGCTAAAAAATGAAGTTGTTCAAGTAAAAAAAAAAAAAGCAGAACAGAAGCTAAATAAAATCTAAAAGTGGCAAAATGCTAACTCAAAGCAACAAAATGTTTGCTAAAATCCAAATGTTAAGTTGCAAAATAGGAGGTAAAAGCTCAAAGTAGCAAAAGGCTTGCTAAAACATTAAAGTAGCTAAGAATGTAGCTCAAAGCTAACAGTAGCTAAAAACTAAAATTATCAAAATGCAAGCTAAATATAAAAAGGCAGAATGGTAGCTAAAATATAAAAGATCTCAAATTTTATACATTTCAAAAGGCTATGTAAAAGCTAAAAGTATACAAGGGCTAGCTAAAAGCTAAACATAGCAGAATTGTAGCTAAAAACTAAAAGTAGCCGACAAAAATAGTGCGAGCATACTAAAGAAAATTTCAAATAGAACAATGATTTTTATGTGTTTCCATGCGGATTATATTTGTAAATAAAAGTAAATATTTTAAATACTATCAAAGTTGCAAAAAAACTAAAGTAGCAGCACCCATCTACGAAGTGAGATGAACATTCTGATATAAAAGTTGCTTCAATAGCATTTAATAAGCACCAGTTGTCAGACTGCAAAACAGTATGGAGAGAAACAATAGTGTGGATGCTGAATCATTCTTCACACAATAAGAACAAACCTGAACTGTTCGCTTGATGTGTGTCAGTCTCACTGACTCTTTGCTGCGTGTGCAGGAAAAATTTGGCTGGACAACGTGTTGTGTAACGGAGGCGAGAAGAGCATTGAATTCTGCAAGTCTCGCGGCTGGGGCAACAGTGACTGCACTCACGATGAGGACGCTGGAGTTGTTTGCAGAGATGAGAGAATTCCTGGCTTCGTGGATCCAAATGTTATCGATGTAAGTTGGTGTTGTTGAGGATTTAGAGATTTTGTCTGACTGTGGTGGTTTGAGTGATGCTTGAGTTGATCTAGAAGCTGCTTTCAGTTTTAGAATGTATGTTATGTAGTTCATATGGTTTAACCAACTTAGGAGATGTTCATCACCACAGTACAGCTGTGGTGATGAACATCTGTTTAAAACTCAGTCTTTCATTATTGAGGTCAGCTCTGTCTCTTACTAAAACATCTTGTGAACCACTGAACAGATTTTAATGAAACTTTCAGAAGCCCTGGACATGGATCTACAACTCCATGGCTGCCACAACGGACTGAATGTTGAAAACCACAAAACGAGCCTAACTCAGCTAATTTTACACGTAATTAGTTAGCTAATACTTGGTGTGGTAGTAGCTTAGCAACATCCCCAACACATTGGGCCACATTGTGCAATATTTAGCTTTAAACTCTGGTGTTAACTTTTGGTGTCAACAAAATATTTCATGAACCACTGGACAGATTTGAATAAAACTTTCTGACTAATTTTACATCTAAAACTTTTGGTGTTAGTTCGATTTTAAAACGACCACTACAGCTAACTGACTTCATAAAACGTAAAAATGTTTAAAAAAAACTCAGTCAATTTTGCAGATGTTGACATAAAATTTTGCATGTCACTAGCTGAAACTAATTCACAACACATACTCCAAGGACTCTACTGTGCAACATCTGTGCCTCATATTTGAGCATTAGCTGTTTGTGTCAGTAACTCCTGCACCACCAGATGGATTTTAACTAAACTCTTAAAGTACTTATGAGTTGTACTACAACTCATTAACTTTTGGCGTCACCTTGAATGGATAAAGATATCTGGTGAGTGTTCAGTTTTACTTCACAGTCACATTCTTTAAATATCTGCAGTCACAGTTGAAGTTATTCTGTGACTTCTTCCCCCTTCTGTCTTTTTTTAGTGAGATTCACAGTCAAATGTGGCAACCAGACTTTAATCTCCAAACACAGCCAAAGTTTTTTTTTTCCAAATAAACTGCAGCGAAAGAGTAGAGCTGCAAAGCTGCTCCTCACATCTGTTATTAAAGTGAGGATCAGACTTGAAATGACATTCACTATGACTCACAATAAATTCTGTTGATGTTATGTCTCGCTTGACGAAAACAAAATGTTCTGAGTAAAGAAACTTGAGGAATACGTTGACAAGAGAAAAAGGTTTTCACAGATTCCTAACAAAGAGGTGCACTAGGACCAGTAATAAAATATTCTCACACTCACTCCGTTCTGTCAGGCACAAGTCGACGAGAACAAAGTGGAGGAGGTGCGACTCCGTCCTGTCGTCGTCACGGCCAGGAAGAAGCTGCCCATTACAGAGGGTGTGGTGGAGGTGAAGCGCAAAGGTGGCTGGGCTCAGATCTGTGACCTGGGATGGACTATCAAAAACACCCGTGTGGTTTGCGGCATGCTGGGATTCCCACATGAAAGGAAGGTCAACAAGAACTTTTACAAGTAAGACATTTACTCAACTTAGGCTGTCTGGATTTACCTATGATTATTTAAGAAGTTAAGGCTGCAGCTGACAACCTTTATACACAACAGTACAAAGGGATTAAAAGTAGGACGTTTCCTACAAAGTTTTAAACTTTTCATAAAGCCTTTACTTTTGAAAGTAGCCTACATATCTGATTCATCAAAACTGCAAAAAAAAAGAGTAATTCTTTCATTTAATAGAAGCAAAATGTAGCTCATCTTTGGGATTAGGTGACATTTTTAGAAATGTGATCTATTGTGTTCTTGCTAAGGTGATTATCATCCTGGTTAAAGATCATGTTATGGTAGGGAAAAAAATAGTCTAAGCCTTGGACAAGTTTTTAAGTACATTTTTAGAATGCAGTGGGCTCTCTGTTACATGTGATTGGTTGTGATGTGTTTTGGGTAGTTTTGAACATGAAAAAATGGGCAGTGACTATTTTTTTGGGGGTCCTGGTTGGAGCGAGGGGGACTGCGGTGGCAGCAATAGTCAGTGTGTCAATGACGTGGGGTCCATTTGCGCAGGTGGAGAATTAGAAGCAGGTCTTACCACACTGATCCTGAGCCTCATCTACCACTGTGGATGTGACACGATCATGGAAACAGCATGACCTGATGCCAGTGGAGCTAGCATCCACTAGTGCTAGTGCTTTGTGATCTCCTACCATGCATTAAACTGCACTGCTCTGAAAAGTTGCTGTGTCGTGATCATTCACTCAGAATGGGACATATGCTGCCGTTTCTCTGGCGTTTCCGCAGTTTGACTCTGTAAAGGAAAATGGAACCACTTCAGTCAGACCAGAAGGAATGTGTGCAGACGTTGTCTTTCTGCCAAAAGTCTGATTTACTGTATGAGCATCTGATTGTTGTTTTCTATTTCTTCTCCTTCCTTGAGTGGATGTTGTTTTCACTTCAGAAAATCCATCTTCTTGTCCTGTTATTGGCAGAGGAAGCTGAGTAATCATCATTAAATGCAGAAACAGAAAGCAGTTTTTTGCATCGTGCTTCTGGTGTTTTCCCAGCTGAGATAAAGAACCTGTATGAATAAAAGGCAAAACTATTTACTGTTCGATTGAATATTCTTCAGCTTGGGATTTGTTGGCGTAAAAATGGAAGTGGTTTTTGTATGAGGTCCCAGCTCTCCTCTTACTTTTTCCATTTTGTGTCCTCAGTAGAATGCACACATTCCTGGCAGCTCTCCAGTTCGGGGCATTTTATTTATTCCCTGCAGATGGTTCACAGGAGCGCGAGGGGAAACTTGTGCTTGCTCTCAGGCATGTGTGAGGCTCTGGGGAATGATCTGGGGTTAGGGAATCAGTTTTTGGAAAAGGTTGGATGCTGAATAAAACGTAGCCACCTTTTAAGCCAAACGCAGGACTGAGCCATGTGAGATATGTAATGTGATATATAGGAGACCTGTGGAATGTCAAAAATGTTATTCATCACTGACTGTTGCAGCACAGAAGTGGTTTATGGGTTTGAATGTAAGAAGTTCAGCTTGAGTGTGTGTTTGCTGTTTTTCTCCTGTATGTGATGGAATTTGACGGTTCCACTGTTTCAGAAGTCTGAAAAAGCAAGAAGCTGAGAAGGTCTTCAGTCCAAAGGTCACTGTGTCAGCTGGTGGAAGGTACACTAGTACAGGAAAACCCACCGTCACACTCCTTTGTGGGGTTTGTCCAAAGCAGTTTTGACAGTGGGTTTCCTGTTAGAGTAGAAAATAATGATTTAACTCCTGGTTCTGCCTAGTTTAACTTTTTCCCTAAAATCAAATAATTACGTAAACCAGAATGTGTATGGGTGAGAAAGAAATACAATGGAAAGGCCATTGATTGCGTTAGGCAAGACTGGCTGCCATCTTGCTAGGTGCTACTCCTTTAAGTGTGTACTGTTTACGTGTAGAAACAATACATTGATTAACACCTTTTTGGATGAGTTTAGGATGTCGTGCAGCACCTACGATGGCAGCACACATTCACACCTTGTGCACCGTGGTTGGCAGCATGTTTCTATTTCAGTGGGGCAAACCCTAGTTATACAGGTTTTTGTGCTGTTCTTCTTGTAACAAAACTGCCATTGCACAGAGTGAAACTGACATCTCTTTAAAAACAACTTCCAGCTAAACCAGGTTTGGTTATAGAACACAAGTTGGATTTCTGTGACCAAATTCATGTCCGCCTGTTTGTTGTCTTTTTTTACAAAGTTACTACTATTAAAATCATTTGATTTTACTGATAATAATCTGTGCAGTGCCAAAGCAAGATCCTAACTTCAACCTATTAGTTCCTTCAATCTTTTAGAGTAACTGGAAATCATCATTACGTGGTCATCATCGTGGCATGCCTTTTGGAAGAGCAACTTGATTTTTAATGAACGTACAGTGCTGTGAAAAAGTATTCCCCCCACACACCCACCCACCCAAATATTTTTTGTTTATGCATTTTCGTGAAATGGACATTTCAAAAAAGCAAAGATATGCAGATCAGACAAAGATAATCTGAAGAAATGCAAAATGCAGGTTTTAAATGAGGATTTCCTTTTTTAAAGGAGAAAATCTATCCAAACCAACCTGTCTTTATGTGTAAAAGTAATTGCCCTTTAAATTTCACAAGTACTTTAGTCTCATTGGTCAAGAACTACTGTAATCAAGCATTTGTGATACCTGGCAACAAGTCTTTCATATGGCTGTGGAAGAATGTTTCTGCTTCATAGTTCAGTCAATTCCAGGCAGTTGTCCAGGTCTTGAAGCAGCAAAGAAGCCTCATAATATCACACCACCACCATGTTTGACTGTTGGTGTCATTACATGTGTTAGTTTTACACTCAGTGTAATGGGATGTCAAGATGTATTTTAATAATTTGAGACGAGTGTTCGTTTTAATTTTGCTCAGCAGTGGTTCTGAACTTGGAAGTACTCCATGGAGGCTATTTTTGCCCCTGATCTATTTTCATGTTGTTGGATCATGAACTCTGACCTTAACTGAGACAAGTGAGGCCTGCAGAGCTATTAGATGTTGTTCTGTGTTCTTCTGGGACCAAGGGTGGAAATTCCATCTCATTATTGGAGGGAAGCAGTGTTATGTTATGACAAAAGCTAATTCCATCCATCCATTATCCAGCTTCTTCCTTTCAGGGTCACTGGTGTCAGTCACAGTGCGAGGGGCGGGGGACACCCTGGACAGGTCGCAAGTCCATCACAGGGACACATGGAGACAAACAAGA
>JAVKLF010000002.1:637558-650801 GCA_034783495.1 Millerichthys robustus
TCTATCTATCTATCTATCTATCTATCTATCTATCTATCTATCTATCTATCTATCTATCTATCTATCTATCTGTCTGTTTGCTTGTAAATTCATAAAGTGGTTTTCCAGACTTTGTATAGATTTTGAATTTATTAATACGATACTTTGAAACGTTACACAGTACACTAACGTTCACATTACTCCAATCTATTATAATTTTAATATTTTTATTGCACACTATAGGCAATTGGGGCATTTATGTAGTTAAATCTGAAAATAAGAACCTCAGTGAAATTGTTTTCATATAATAAGTATTGAGTATTCGGTCATTTGAGCGTTTTGGCTGGTGATGTTCTACATGTCAGAAAGAAACCACCCAACTATGATGCAGGTCAGTTATCTGTTTATTCTGCTTGTTTCTGGCTGTTACAGGTACACCGAGCATAAATGGTCCAAAGTTGGTGTTAGTTTAATGGATGTAAAGAACCATTTAGATCTACAGTCAGCACACAAACAACAAGGAGCTCCTGCGCTTGTCTTTCATTGTTACTTCTCTAGCTTTAATTAAACTCACAGAACAGAAAATTCTAGCACAGATAGCTTGGAGACACAACATATTACTAAAAAAAATCCAAATATTTATTCTTCCACAGCATTTACACGTGTGAAGGCTTGTGTAGGAATAAACTTTATTATTCTAGGTATAATCAATTATCCATAAAGCCATCTCAGTTTGTGTAACAGTTTTACACATGGAAATGCAGAAGAAGATTAAATATAAAGAAAGAAAAAGAGTTTTTTCACATAATAATAGTTTTCTAACGTTACAGGTTCTCTCATTCTACTTCTGCGAGGACGTTGCTCGATTGATTGGGTGGGGTTCTGAGCGAAACCCGCTGTAGGTAAAATCCAAGCATGGGGTGATAACCAGGAATTTGTTTGGTCCTCCTTCACAAACAGTTGGTCAGATGTTTGTGCAAAGAGGGGAATCTGATGGCTAACTCTGCTGCTTGGACTTTATCTGGTATCACAGAGAGAAACTTGGCCAAAACAATCGAGCCTTCTACTATCCCAGCGTAACTAATGCAGTGCACAGATGTAGTGAACCGTTGTCCTGGTGTGCGTTATCAGAGCGTGTGTAGAAGAAGGGGGACTTCTTGTGGACCTCTTGTTTAGCACAAGGGCGCTGCCGTCTTGAGAGAGATGAGTTTTTGTTGTAGTTTTTTTTGTGGGTGGGGCTAAATAAATGAATGTTTTAGAAAATGAAAGGGCGATGGGTAGGGGTGGGAGGAAAAGGAGAGAAATATTCAGGTTTTTATCAGGTTTTAACTTAGGGCTGGAAAGGAAGGGTAAGTCAGTCGGATCTCCTCTCCCTCCAGGAGTTTCCTGTAAGAGGGAGGAAAAAAAGAAACACATTTATCACCCATGTGTTGGTGTGTCAGACTTTCACCAAAATATCTCATGAACCACTAGATGAAGTTTAATTAAACTAGCAGAAAGTAATCATTGGATGTATATTTACAACTGATGGCTGCCACAGCTAACCGATCTTTAAAAATAATACGAAGATGGTTATAACTTAATAATTTTACAGATATTGACCTAAAATTTGGTGATTATCAACACATATTCTGGGCTCTAACAAGATTTTAATTTCAAAACGTGCCGAACATAACTTATGAACCACTCTGGACAGACTTTGTTAAAATTTTGAGGAATTAATCATTGAACATACATCTACAACTGAAAACATTTTGAAGTAAACCAACCCCATTCAAGATGGCCACCCCAGCCAATCAGCCTTAGCAAACACAAGACTTTTAAAAACCCAATCAGTTATACAAGTTTTGAGCTAAAGCTTGGTATAGTTGTAGCTGACAGTCATCCCCAACCTTTAAATTGAGCACAACACAATATGTGACATCTTTGATTAATGCCTTGGCAGTAACCATCATAGGCAATCTTGTTTGTCGGTTAGCCAAAAAATGTTTCATGACCCACTGGATGGATTTTTATGAAGTTTTCAAAACTAAAGTCAAATTTCTGGCTATTGAGGTAAAATTGGATGTGGTGGTAGCTGAGATGTTTAAGTGTGATATCTTGCAGTATTACATGAGATGATGTGTAAGGTTATTTTCAAGATTTGACCAAAACGGCTATAACGGCCATTTCACAATATAAAACTCTTGCATGATAGGCGATAAGGGAATGCTATGCTTTTCTTTTAGAAAGGTAAAACAACGTTTCTTCTCACCTGTATGCAGCTATTTCAATGTCGAGGGCCATCTTGACATTTAGCAGGTCCTGGTACTCTCTCAGATAGTGAGCCATCTCCTGCTTGGCCTCAGTGATGTCCAGCTCCAGTTCACTTATCCTCATCTAGAGACGTAGAAACAGACATAAACTGAGGATTTGCTTTCAAAGAAAACCAAAAGGTTTTTTTATTTTTTATTTTTCGGAAGCCTCTGCACTCTTATTTTTAGTTTAAAATAATTTTATTTTACTTTACTAAGTTTTAAACTCTCAGAGTTGAGCTTGTTATCATTTCCTAACAATATTATCACCCACTGCTAAAGGCAAATGTCATGTTTGTGTGTCTGTTAGCAAAGCTATCTCTTGAACTACTAAACAGATTTTAATGAAACTTGCAGAAAGTATTACATCTACAAATAATTAACTTTTGGAGTCAATATGATTCAACATGGCTGCAACTGCCAACTGAACATAAAAAAGCCAAAATTGTCTCCTGTAACTCAGTCAGTTTTACAGATGTTAAGCTAAATTTTGGTGTGGTAGTAGCCGAGTACAATACAAACTCTGAATGTGACATCTTGTCATCAGCTACAACTCCTCAACATGAAATTACCTTAGTCTCAAACTTTAGTGATGGGCGGTATGCATTTCTTCAAAGAATGCTAGGCTTGTATTATTATATACATTTTTGGCACAATTTCAACTAAACTCCACATCTTTACCTGGTATTTCTCCACCTCTCTGTTCTGCGTGTCTTCCAGATCCTCCAGTTGTTTGTTCAGAGAGTTGATGACGTTTCTGAGAGCCTCGATCTCCGAGGAGCGCGCCTGCAGCAGTCTCCGGTACTCCATGGTCTCCTCCCGGATGGCGTGCACGGCCTCGTTGTTCTTGCTGGCCATCTCCGCCACGCTCGCAAACTTGCTCCTGTACCAGTCCTCGGCAGCCTGCATGTTCTTGTTGGCCAGCCGCTCGTACTGCGCCCGGATGTCTCGTAGGGCCGCGGAGAGGTCGGGCCTACTCAGTTCCACGTCCACGCTGATGTTGGCCACCTGGAGCTGGTTCTGAAGCTCGGCTTGCTCCTCTGCAAAGACCTTCTTCAGGAACATCATTTCGTCGCACAGAGAGACCACGGTGGCCTCTGCATCACAGTTGTAGATAACGGCCCGTCCTGCCTCCTCTCTGGCTCTCTGCAGGGCCTCCTCAGCGTCCACACGCTGCCTCACCTCCTCCTCGTAGCGCTCCTTCACCTGCTCGTACACGTCCTGCAGGTAGTCCTTCTCCGCCTCCATGCGCATCTTCTCGCCGCTCTCCGAATCAATCATGGCCCTCAGACTCCGAGCCTCCCCCTCGTAGAGCGCCTGCATGTGGGATGGGTCGTTTTGCCGCCTCTTTAACGCGTCCAGCTCAGCCAGCAGTGCCAGATTCTGAAGTTCCAGGCTCCTCACTTTCTCAATGTATGTGGCAAAGCGGTCGTTCAGGTCCACAAGCTGTGCCCTCTCCTGGGTTCGCACTTCTAATAACTCCGTGTTGATGGAGCTGGCCTGAGCCAGGTTCATCCTCTGGGAGCTATCTGGAAAAGAGGAGAAGAAGGAGGAGGAGGCTGTCTTCAGGATCCTTTTCCCAGATGGAGGAGCCGAAGGAGAAGAGTACAGAGAAGAAGGCATGAGGGATTTGGGTCGGGAGCCTTTGTCCCAAGGACGTCGGTTGGAGAAGAAGGTTTTGTAGCTCATGATAGTATCTTTAGCTGTTTGTTTAAAGAAAATATGTATGATTCAGTTTCAGAAGATTTTTTTTATGTCCCCCTTGTTCTGCACACCATCGGTGAGGATGAGAGTGCGTTTTTTGCACTGCACCAGTTCAGTGATGCTGCAGATCTGGACCTTTTATAGAGTGAGGCTCGCCCCCACCACCACAGAGAAACATCAGCGCTGTCAGCATTTGCCCAACCAATCGGAAGCTTCTGCAGTGGAGAGAGGGGAGACTGTTTTTTTACACTCACTCTCAGCCGAGGCCGCCAGAGTTTATGATGTGAGTTTTATTTCATCTAGATTTTTAAAACAATTAGCTCTCGCACAATTATTTTCTACATTTCTACTTTGTTTTCTTTAAATTTTCTCCCTTTAATTAACATTTTATTTTAACTCTTAAAATATTAGAAAATTTTGTCCTGTGAACTAAAAATGTGACAAAATTATTTCAAAAACCTTGTTCTTACATTTTCTAATTTTGTTTTGTCCCTTGGGTACCTTTTCCTAGTGTGGGTTCTACTTTTATCCCAATGGTATCGTTACTTGTGCTTTTTATCCAAAATGTAAATGCTTTAAAGATAATTACTGAGATTTCTTGAAAAAGCTGAAGCAGAGTGGTTAGATAAAACAAGCAGAATAGAAGATTATAATTAGCTAAACTGTATAAATAATAAAATTGCAAACCATACTAAAATGCTTACAATAACTAACCATAGCTTTAAGCTAAAGCTAGCGAAACAGTAGGTAAATACTTAAATTAAAAATTACCAAAAAGGTTACATAAACTAGACCGTAGTTAAAGTTAAATGAGCAAAACAGTAGCTAAACACTGAATTTACAAAACCATAGGTAAAAGCTAAAAGGGCTTGTTTGCAAACAAACTACTAATCATGTTAAGGAACATTAACTTTTAAACATTTTTTTCTCACTTTCTTTAACTATTCAATAATTCTTACATTTGATTAGCATAAGAATTTTATTCTTAGCTGCTACCAGTTTGAAAAACACTGAAAACAGTATCTAAAACTAAAATGATAAAAATAGATCCAATTTGCAAGATTGTAGCCAAAAATTAAAAGGACAATAAGATAACAGGGCAAGATGTTGGATTGTATTTCAGAGAAGAATGTTTTTGAAAAAAGAGATCTTAATGCAGTTTGTTGAGGAACCATTTTGTAAAAAAAAAAAAACAATTATTCAAAAAATTTAAAATATTAAAAGCCCTAGTAGAATGTTCCTGAAGGAGCTGGAAGTTTTGATCTATGAATGGTTAATATAGCATGAAGTATGCAGAAGTAGTTAGAAGAAAGATATGAAAGAAACTATAAATAGGAAAACAATAAGGTGCGTGTTAAATCAGCATCCAGCTGTCCTGATTCTGACACTGTGTGGGAGGCACAGCTAATGAAGAAAATCCATTTTGCTTCTGCTGATTTAGAGAAATACTTGTGCTGGTTAACATCCAGAAAGAAAACTGAAGCAATATAATCATTTCTCTTTTCTTTTTCTTGAAAAAGCAATCCACTGCACTGCACAGAATTTCTGCTTAAAGACACATCAGTGGCAGAGATGTTCAAACAAGCTTTGTCATGCTTCTGGTCTGTGAGCACTTTGACCTCTGACCCTGATCCAGATGTGAAGATGTCAGCCTTGTAGGTCTTGATTTGTTACAGGTTTACACACCTAGTACTAAAGCTGTTCTTGGCTGATAAAGTCAAGATAGCCTTAAGCATTTTAAAACTGACTTTGAGATCAAAGTGTGGTATTTTCTGAAATTGTTTAGGAAGCAAAAATTTCAGAGTATCTTGCTCTTTTCCCCCCAATCCTAAAGCTGCAGAAGGCAGTTAAACCAGTAGGTGTCATCATTTGACAAGACAGTGTTCTAAAACAGCTTTTTGTAGTCAGTTCACTCCTTTAGTTTACAAAAAATGTGACACTACCATGTAGCGCTGAGTTGTTAGTTGTATAAGAAACCTATTGATGAGGAATGTTTTGTAATTCAGTTGTTTATTTGTTTGTGTATGTGTCACAGGTGTCACAGGTTCAGGTGGTTGGGCCCAAGAATGCAGAGCTGCAGCAAGGAGCTTAATTTGTCTTAATTTGAACACACACACACAAAAGTGCATGTACAGCTAACATGGAGGCCAAAACAAACTTTCAAAACTCAAAGCAGCAGAGGGAGACACTACAAAAACCCAAACTGACAACAGCACTCTGCTGAAGTGGCGATGGAAAGAAAGTAAATAGAACTGAAGTGATGAGGACGCTGGAAACACCTGAGCTGAATGGAGATCAGGAACAGGTGAGTGTGGGTGAGTGTGAGAAACTGACCTGAGGGAAAGTTAATGACAACACAGAGAAACTGAAAGAATGAAAACACAAGCAAGTAACCAAAGACAGAAATCACAAAATATAAACAAACTGAATAAAATACAAACACCAAACTACCAAAGAACACAGATGGTGACAACAGGATGAACGGTCAAATTAAGGTAACAAAACAGACGTGCAGGAGGATCTGGTTACATCTAATTGTAGATATCTCTTACTTTGTAGCTGGAGATGCTTTAATGTGAGTCATAAGTTATTTTATTTTATTAATGTTATATATTGGTGACTAAAATAAGTTTTTTCTCATCCAATCTGAAAAGGAAACTTAGCTAATTAATTACCTCTCCTTTTTGAAGGAATGCGAATCACCTGCCGTCTTTTAGAATAAATCATCTTGAAAAGGGACAAAGACGTATCTGTTTTGGTCACACCTTAAAAAGAACTCTCATCTACTACCACATCACATTTGAATATCTGTAAAATTGACTGAGTTGTAGCCATTTTTGTGTTGTTTAATGTTGATTAGCTGTGACAACCAGCTTGAATTAGTTGGTGTAGAGGTAAATAACTTTCTAAAATCTGCCCAGTGATTCGTGAGATATTTTGTTGACAAACAGGGTTGACTCCAACAGTTGATGCTGAAGTTTTAGGCAAAAACTAGCACTCGGAATTTGTGTTGTATATGACTCTCAGCTATTACCACATCAGATTTTAAACACAATATCTGTACAGTTACAGATGTTTGTTTGAATAATTTAGTTTTCATTGAAATTCATCCAGTAGTACATGAGATATTTTACTAACAGATAACATTGACTGTGCGATATTTAGTTGTCATTGGAGGTTTATGTGCAGTAAATCCAGACAAAACATATTGAGAGCTTTTTGCTTTTAAGAGAAAATGAACTCAAACCATAAAAGTGCTGATTAGTTTATCTTGAACAGAGAAACTGCAGTTAAAGGCTTTGAACAGTTGGTGGCGCTGTTTTGTTACCATTCAGGTGCTGCTGCAGCTCATTTTTATCTGTAAAGTCATCCATACAGTTTATAAAATCAGTTCCAGTCAAACTAAAATGCAAATTACATATTTATTCAGAAGCCATTTACAGTGACTATATTTCCCCAGTGGTACATAAGGTAAAAATAGATACATAAAACATTTTTTTTACTATTCGACAAAGACTTTGGAATGTCAGGCTTTTCATTTCTAAAATTGTTTTGCATTTACAAGAATCGCAGGTGCACATGAAAAATAATAGTAATAAAAAAAGGCAATCTATTCTTAGGTGGACAGAAACGAACCTAAGAACACAACTGCATGTCAGATTATTGAGCTGAAATTCCTCAAAAGCTATAATAAGCACATACAATCACATCCAGAATATAAGACATCCAACAAACAGTACAGAAATAACCTTTCGGGGGGGAAGATTCAATATAAAAGTGGAATTCCTTTGGTAGAAAACATTGATCTCGGGAAAAAGTGTGCTGGATGTAAAGTGTTTGCATCTTACAGTGGCCTGTCAGACCAGTGGACAAAAGGACTAAACATTCACCTCTTATAGAGCGCTGCATAGTCTCTGTAGAGGACTGGGCTCTTTGCTCTGGCACTAAAACCTCAGACAGCATGAAGGTGGTCATTCACAGGTCGATCTGTACAGAACTTTGGTTCTACAAGTCTTCAGAGTGCTGGGGACCCACATTGCGCGCCATGCGTCCAAGTGTAAACAATAGTTACATTACAACAGTGACACACGCACAAAAGAAATCTATATGTATCCAGACTTGCCTTGTGCATGACATGCGGCTAAGTTACTGCCATGCACGCCTAAGTTTAGCAAGTGCGAAATTATTCAGAAGATCTTCAGTCTTTTGCCGACGGCTCTGCCCGGTTTAGGCGCCCTCTGGCTCGGCTGCTCCTTAGAAAGCGGGCAGTACTTGATGGTGTGCGCGTTGTCCCCGTTGGCGCTGCAGAGAGGGCAGGTGTAGGCGCGCAGGATGGGGCACAGGACTCTGCCGTCCGCCGCCTTCAGGATGTGGGTGCCGTAGACCTCCTCCGGCGCGCCGTTGTTCCGACAGAAGACGCACACCTTCGGCTCGGGTTTGCCCCTCTGGCTCTGCTTGCGTCTCCGCTCCATCGCGCACAGGTCGAAGGCAGGAAAGCTCCCGGCGTACGAGGGGGAGTCCCTGCCTTCCAGCTGAGCGTCGGCAGCCAGGTGGTCGTACGGCCTGAGGAGAGAGATGCGCTCTTTCAGGTCGTAGATGGAGATCGGCGGGGAGCCCGGGGCCGCGCAGCAGCAGCAGCACTCCGGATGTGGGTCAGCGTCTCTGCCGTGCCCGATTACGCAGGAGCAGACCGGGGAGTCGTCCTCCAAACCCAGCGTCGCCTTCAGAGACTCTGTTATGGAGTTGGGGTTGCAGGATGGACTGTTGATCTTGTTTTTGGCGACAAGAGTCGACAAACCGAGGTAATCGTTCCAGAAATTAAAAGTGTAATCATAAGGAGAGCGCATGTCCAAGAAATCCATCCTGACAGAGCGGGAAGTCTATTGTCCACAGAAGTGAAAAAGCCTTTCGGGTTGTGTTTTTGTTGGCATTAGGATCTAAAGTTCTGTTCTCCTCTTGTCTTGTTGAGTCCAGGTTGCAGAGCTTTCAGTGTGTAGGCGCCGACAAGTTTCCCCTCGAATATAACATGGAGGCGGGGTTTGGTTCAAGTTGAGTTTCTCTCTCTTGCCCCCAGTAGGAGGGTCCTCAGAGCACAGCAGGGGCTTCAGACGGGAAACGGTGCCCTCTCATCATAAATCCATCCTTATGAAAACTTCCCTCTTCTGTTACAAGAAAGACATTTTCATGTTAACTAAGGAAGTCTGATCTTATATTGATTACGATTTTTTTAATGAACCACCATATGTGTTTTTAATGAAACCTTCGGAAAACAATCATTGGATGTACATCTAACTAATTAACTTGTGGGATCAACTTGATACAAGATGGCTGCTCCAGCCAATTAATCTTTAATATACACAAAATGGCTGTAATAACCAATTTTACAGATGCAGAAAACAACTTTGTGAATGTGTCACCTTTACTGTCTTATAGCAAATATCATGACCCACTGGTCAAATTTTAATAAAACCCTAAAAAGGAATCATTGGATGGATGCACATCTGCAATAATTAACCTTTGACATCAACCCAATTTGGCAATTGTTTTTCATTGGACGCTGTGGATAACAATTCTGAGCATTGATCACCAAGCTACTGGGTTCATAAACGCACACTAACATCCCCTATAGCACCATTACAACATGCCAATATTTTTTATTCTTTGCCTTTATCTAGCCAGGCAAATCCCATTGAGATCGCCGATCTGATTGGTTGGTCTTCCCACATGCCTGAAGGCAACCTAACATGATTGTTTTTGGTCTGTGGGAGGAAATCAAAATACACAGAGAAAACCCACGCAAGCACAAGGAGAACATGTAAACTCCACACAGAAAGACCCTGGGTCTGAACAATCAAACCCAGGACCTTCTTGCTGTGAGGCTTTAGTGTTAACCACTAAACTTTTGACATAACTCTGAATGATTATTTGTCCACTTTTCATCTAGTTTGTGCAGTCCACTGGTATAGCATGATGCTACCACTACCGTGCTTGACAGTTGACTTAGTGTTCTTGGCTTTGAAAGACTCACTTTCACTCATCCAAAAGAGTTAATTGTTTTGACCCTAATTGTGGAATAAAATAAAATGTACAAAAATTCAAATTGTGCACCTTGTTGATTTTAAAACTCTAAAGTTCTTTGTGGTATAATCAGTCCTCCCTGGATTGTCAGGTTTGTGTGCAGAAGAGGACCCAGCGACTAGGCAAAAAAACTCAAAGAAGAGGTAAAAACTTTAAAATGATTTATTTACAAAACAAAGGTGCTGACACGGCAGAGGAAAAAGGCACTTACTGTAATAAACGGGAGAAATCACAAGGAGCATGAGGGAAGACCAACCAGGCTGACTTCAGGAAGTACAATGAACTGACAGAGAAGTAGAGCAAGATACAGAATATAAAGAGACAAGCTGACAATGGGAAACCTGGGGAGAGACGTGAGGATCAGGTGCGCACACTGTGAATATAAAGAAACACTAGAAAGACACAGGGAATAAAGAAACACTAAAGAGAAACAAGAGCTAAAAGACAGTAAAGAAAAATATAGATATTTACATGGATAAAGAACAGTTCAATTTCAGTAAATCCATAAAAGCTCCAAATTAATTTGACATTTTTGCCTACAAGGAATGAATGTAAACTCCCAAATATGATTATAAATGTATGAACTTTAATGTAAACCATGCAACAAACCAAAATCAAAAAACAAAACAACAAGAAAATAAACTAAATTTGTATGCATTCCTTTCTCAAAACGGGTTCTTTGGAAACAAAATCTACAGTATTTCTGTTCCAAGTTTCAGCCAGGTGTAGACGGCTCAACTCATGAAGAATATCACGTTGGTGAGACAGTTTCTTACATGTAAGAATAAATTATCATCAGAATCCACAGCAGGGTCAATTTCCAGGGTCACCGCTGGCTCTGCGTTCACAAAGGAAATCATGAGAGAGCATTTAAAAGATGAATGGCTGCCATATCACAATAGATAAATTGCATGGGGAGGGGGGGCGCAGTTAGACATGTGGCTCTGCTGCTTTGGCCTTTATGACTCAAAAGGCGAAGCAGGTTTGGCAGCAACAAAGACAGAATTGAAAATATAGAGATCATTTTAGAATTCAAGAGATGAACTAGAAGTCCCACCGTGAGGCAGAAACATGATTTCTGGCATAAAACTCCTCATGCGTTCTTCCCTGTAAATACTAAGAAAAACAGTGAATTAGTAACATAATGAAACTTAATTAAATTGGGTAAATATGAGTAATATGCACCAGGAGCAGTTTCAGCTCAGTGGTGCAGTAATAAATCACCCCACATTTAATAAAGAAAATTAAACAATGAGTTGGTTAAAAAGACAGCATTTAATTGTTTTTTTTAAAAGTTCATGCGTTTGAATGCGTTTAGGATAGTAGTGGAGGTGTCTGCGCAGCAGCATTCCAACTATATTAGGTTTAAGGTTTTTTAATATACAGTACATATATATGTATGAGATGGATTTTGTCCTTGAGTTATAAAGTAAAATGAATTTATAGTATTCACAAAATGTAGTTAGAAGGAGGAATGGGTTCAGCTCTTATTGTTCCAGTATGAGCTCTGTTATGTGTTTGCCTCAGCTACAGTATTTTATCTTTTTTATACTAACGGATACGCATGAATAAGTTCAAAATTCCATTTATAACCATGAAAAGGTTATTGTGCTTCAGTTGCTTTAAAATTAAACTGAAAAAAGGGTCTTCTATATGGCAGCAAATGCAACTTTCAAATAATGACTTAAAGGAGATGTTCTTGAAGATTACTGAATAGTTCCCTATTATGCTGTTAAAATGTAGATGTAGTCATGTTGGGTTTTCTGTGGTTAAATGTACATTTGCAGATTAGTAGAGGTTGGAGATGTTAACAGGGTGCAAAAACACAAACACTGGCGCACCCTTATAATTATTATCTAGATCAGACTTTTTATATTGTATTTCGTCCCACAGCCTTGTGATAAAACATGCTAATTACACATTTGGTGGGGGGGTAATGACAGTCAATACTTTGAGAGCAAAACAGTTTAGAAAATCGAGCTGTCTTTGGAGCTTTACAGATCAGACTTCAGTAGGGGTAAGTAAAAATATCATCAATGCATTGCAATATATTTTGTTCCAATTTAATATAGATTCAAAAAATCGGTTAGTTCCCCTGGCCAGTTTGTCATGTTTTTATGTTTGCACTCCATCTTTAGAATGCTATTGCACTACTGCTTAATTTTCAGATATTTAATTTCTCAAAAATGTCAATGTATACAATTTCTGTTCATATGGGCAGGAAAATAAATAACAAAAAATTTGAGGGCTGCACAGTGGTTCAGTTGGTGGAGCTGTTGCCTCTCGGCGAGAAGGTTGTTGAACTGAATTCCGGCCGGGGACCTTTCTCGGTAGAGTTTGCATGTTCAGCTGTTTCTCCGGGTACTCTGGTTTCCTCCCAAAACAGGACTGTTTGGCTAATTGGTAACTCTAAATTGTTCCTAGGTGTGAGTGTGTGAATGGTTGTTTGTCTCTCTGTGTCTCTGTGATGGACTTGCGACCTGTCCAAGGTGTACCCCACCCCTCGCACTGTGACTGCTGTGACACCCCGCCCCTGACCCTGAAAGGAAGAAGCGGGTAAAATATAATGGATGCCTGTCATTAGGTTGGCAGTCAGGAAGTGACAGACACAGGTGTGTGGTTGCCATGGTGATTATATTGATCCACTGCTGGCAGCTTTAACATATTCTTTTTATTTTGGTACAAGTGGCTTAAAGTGGTCACTGGCAAAGGTAAGAACTAACCACTGTAGTCAAACAGCTAAAGCTTTTGTTTGCAGAAAATGTGGCCATTGTTTATCAGTGTTTATTTGTCAGCACCATCTGGCCTCCATGCAGACCTCTATAGAGAGCAAACCTAAATCCAGAAAGTGTTTTTAGCTTTAGTGAATGCAGTAACATAGTTTTCCAAACTGTTCTAAAAAGGGTTTAAAAAATTCAGTGTAAATTTGGCTTTAGAGGCTGGTGATATTACCCAGAGGCCTCCCAGGCAGCTCTGTCTGCCCAACAGGCGAAGCCAAGATGAGCAGCCACCGTTTCCCCATTCATCACTGTCAAGTTGAATTGAAAATTAACAAATCCCTTAATTAAAATACCTCTCTAAACCCGTGTGTATGTACGTGTGTGTGTGTGTGTGTGTGTGTGTGTATAGCTTGTGCCAGCTGCACTTCTTCATGGTGCAGGCCACAACAGCTTGGCAAAAGACACACA
>JAVKLF010000002.1:656667-668620 GCA_034783495.1 Millerichthys robustus
TGTGTGTGTGTGTGTGTGTGTGTGTGTGTGTGTGTGTGTGTGTGTGTGTGTGTGTGTGTGTGTGTGTGTGTGTCAAGATCACGCTTGATTGATACCATGAGTGAACAAGCTTACAGCTGTCATCACGCTTTAATTAAAATGTCCCTGCTTACATTTTCCTCACTGAGTTTTTGTAACGTGGAAAAGCTGCACAGACTAAACAGTAAAAGGGAGAAACTGCTTCTGACTGACTTATCTGTAAGAATGTGTTGTAAATAATTAACAGAGGGGAAGCGTTAGACTTGTGTTGTTACATCAAAACCCACAGATTGGTGGTTGTATGATCATTCTTTCATGGAGAACAAACAAACAGCAGCCTGAAGTCTGAGCACTGGCCTGTAAGCTGCAGAGTCTGGAACATTTATTTTAGCTTGTAGAAGTAAATCACAGTGTTGGTGTACAGCTCGAGGTCAGCTGCTCCCTCATGAAACGTTAAAACTTTATTTACCAACAGAGAAAAACCACAAAATTCAAAATTAAATACAATGTGCTGTAAAAACTGCTGAATTGCTAAACTCTTAAATTGTTAAAAAAATAGACAGCAGAAAAGAAACAAAAAATAACAAATCAGTAGCTAGAAGCCTAAAACTGACAAAACAGTAGCTCAAATTAGCAAAAGCATAACAAAAATGTAGCTAAAAACAAAACTGAAAGTTAAAAGGTAAAATCACACATCAGCAATACAGTAGCTAAACAGGAGGAGCATTTGTGGCTGTAGATTATAGTGAGCAACATTTTGAAGTCATTTAAGATATTTTTTATGTCTGTCTATGCAGCTATTATTTTATAGTTAAAGGTAAACAATTCAAAAAGCATAAAAATGATAAATACTAAATGTTAGACACTGATCCTGAATGAGTGGAACATTTTGTTGTGGAAATAGTTAAAATAGCATGAAGTATGTGGAAGTAGTTTGCTTGCAACAGTAAAAACAGAAGAAACTGAGCAGGAAAACAATAGAGTGAGTGTTAAATCAACATCATGCTATTAGATTATATTTCCCTGAACTAAAGGCTGTGCGTTCAATTAATGCAGCTGAAGTCTCCCCTCAGACAGGAGTGTGGGGGATTTTGCTGCATAGTCATATATCAAAACACAAAGAGTGGGAGAGGAACCCGTCGTGTGCCGGTTCAGTTCTGTTACTGTGTTCACTCCTTTCTTGTTGTTGGGATAGAGACAGAAATCTGTTAAAAGCTCTACAAACCCAAGAGTCTTAACAAGATGCACTTAATCTTCCCAGTGTTTGCTTTAGTTTGGAGAAGGTTAGATCCAGAGTGCTGGCATGTTGATTCCAGCCAATTTGTGAAGTTCAACTTCTCATCAGTCTTGTTCTTTTGCATTTAAACGTCTGTCGAGTCCAGGCGGGCGACTGTGATTTAATGTAGACAAGTCTTACAAGTTACTGGATCAATCTCGTGTCGGATGGCTACGAGTTCAACCGGAGTTCACATTATTAGTATTACAGACCTTTCATGCTCTCAGATCTCACACAGATCAAAAGGGCTTTGTGAGGTATGCTGCCATCAGCCAATTAATGTTCAAGAGAACAACCGCTCTGCCGGAAATGTTCAAGCTAAGCATTTTTCACCATTAAAGGCCTCATTTGATGCAACAGCACCAGCCTTATTCTGGAATAACTGTTTGGGGAAGGTTTTGTAACTCACACCCCCCAAAATTGCACAACAGCAGACACAGAAGTGACCTTGAACTGCTCGAGCAAAGAGGGATCTCTAGGACCCTCCCACTCAACGTTGTTAGCAGACCACAGTCAAACAGAGGAGAGTGTGTCTGCTTCCCATGAAATCAGTCAACGATTATATTTCAGGCACTCTTGCAGCACCGAGTCACTTAGGCTGGCTTAAGATGACAAAACAACTTCCCATCCATACTATTTCCTTTACCCGCTTTTCCTTTCAGGGTCATAGGGAAGGTGTTTATCTCCAGCAGTCACAGTGCAAGAGGCAGGGTTCAGCTTGGACAGGTCACAGGTCCATCACATGGACACAGAGACAAAAAAACATTTACCCTCTCACTCACAGCTAGGGACAGTTTAGTTACCGAATAACTAAACATGCCTTTTTTTGGTCTGTGGGAGGAAACCAGCCAAAGAAAACCCATGTGTGCACGGGCTGAACACGTAAACTCCACACAGAAAGGCCCCAGTCTGGGAGGCGAACCAGTGACCATTTTTGTTGAGAGGCAACATCTTTAACCGCAGCACTACTGTGCCACTAAAATTACTTGTCACCTTTAACAAGAAATAAGACACTTTAGTTGTGCATTTCTTTAACAATGCTTCTTGGCAAAAAATCTTAAAACCAGACCGATATGTTACAGGAGTTCTGATTATTTTGTGAACGCAGTCAGAAGGCACTGTTTTCCAGCTACTAGTTTATCTACAGTTCTTGTGACCAAATTATTTCTGTATGTTTTGTGCTTTTTTTTTTTACCCATTCAGCTATCCAAAACAATTAGCTCCATAATGTCTTCTTTTAATCTTTCATTCTTTTAATACAGTTTAACCCAATTTAAAATAACATTTCCCATAGAATTACACTGAGAGCTCAATTTACCATGAACTTTACTCTGCTCTAATTTTCTTATTCTTTTTGCTACTGTTCACACTTTCAACTTTTAGCTATCATTCTGCTTCTGTTTGCTAGTTTTGCTAATTTA
Source organism: Millerichthys robustus (assembly GCA_034783495.1). NCBI lineage: Eukaryota > Metazoa > Chordata > Actinopteri > Cyprinodontiformes > Rivulidae > Millerichthys > Millerichthys robustus. The sequence goes on from JAVKLF010000002.1 coordinate 659,383, forward strand.
GGTTAAGCATCTGTTTTGTAGGCTATATTTTAACAAATCTTTAACTAATTTTTGGTTTTAGACGTATGTTCAGCTAATTTTGTAAAATTCATCTAAATTTAGCAACCATTTATAGAAATTGTTTTAGAATGCTTTGCTATTTCCCGCAAGTTTAATGTTTTGTTATATTTAGCCTGTTTTACTAGCTTCGGCATTTCTTTTTTCTTATGACACTTTAGAAACCTATAGATTTATTTGTGTATCTTCTGTCTCCCAACGATTCAAACATTTTGAAGAAAATAATTAGATGTATAGTGTTCTAACAGTTTATTTTTGTTTGCCTCAATAACGTGGCAATCAGGAAGTGACTAACTCAGGCGGGTTATTATGGTGATCATAATAAGCTTCAAAAAGCAGATTAAATTTTTTTTAAATCATAATTCTCAACACTTCTTTAGTTCATACATCACAATGTGAGCATTTTGGATTAAAAAAAAGTTATAGTGGAATTACTCAGTTAAAAATGTCTTCAATTATTTTAGTTCCAAATTACCAATAATCAAAAATAAAATATATATTGTGCACGATGGACACAGAGTTGGGGTTAGGTCATTCTGAACAGACCTTTTAGCAGCTGAAACAATGCAACTAATGTCAGATTCTGCCGTAAACATCATGAATACATTCAGCCAGATGCTCCAACATTCAGGGCATTGACACATTTTAATAACACATAACTCAAAAAATGATCTTACATTAAACAAATTCAATAGCCTGGAAATATAAATAAGAGAGAGCAGTTTGACAAAAATAAACAAGGCATAAAAAAATGCCCACAGAACAGCTCCTCATTAAAACACAGCCTTGAAAATGAAAGCAATTTGTTCTGAACCCCCAACACCAAGGGATAAATAAAACATTGCCACCTAGTGGTGACTACAGATCAACAGGAAGTATCTGGTAATTGTAAAACAAATCAAATGGAAAATAAAACTGCTTGGTCAAAAAATGATCCTTTGCCAAGACATGCTCAAATGTTGATGAAAACCGTCAATAGAAACTCTAAAAAAGGCACGTGAAATATTGTTATGATACATGGATGGCCATCATGGTGCGCAAATTTCTGACAAATTGTAAAATACAAACTTTTGTTCCCAATTGCTAAACATTTGAAAAAAAAGCTCTTCCCTAAATCTCAGAGGAAATGCTATGTTGAGCTTGTCCACATGAAAGTTTGTCATGTCGTTTTCATGTTTTAATTTTTTTTTTATTTATGATCCCCTACATGTGAAAAATACCCCAGTCTGCTTGTGAACTTGTCTTTGTCGAGGTTTTTGTGTTCCGGGACATGTCTGAAGGTGCAGTCCTCCCTCGTGCAGCCTATCGTTCTCCAGAAAAAGCATTCCTTCTTATAGGTGCTGTGCCCACAGGAAAAGTTTTTTTAATATGTTATTTATCACTGAAGATGAGTCAGGCTCTTATTCATACTTGGAATTAGACCTGTCTTACCCAGAATGTGGACCAGGGTCAGTGGCTCCAAGCCCAAATTTATGTGGATGTCGTACAGTCAGTGGTGCTCCCTCCACTACCATTCCCTGAAGGAGAAACATATTTATTTCAACAGCACTCAGACAACGTTCCTCCTCCAAGCCACTAACCAAAGCCTTTATTTCATAACGTGACGATGAGATGCTTACATCGATGCACTGGATGGCTCTGTCACAATCTTCTTTCCGAGTGTAGTTCACAAACGCACACTGCTGCTCCAGCAACATCTTAATGCTGTAAACTGTCCCAGCTCTGAGGGGGACAAATGCTGAGTAATCAGTGAGAGTAGCATACACAGCATGAGTCAGCATGTTCAAAAATGTAAGTAATCTTTTTCTACACACATTCTCTTTCTTCCTCAGATCTTCACATAGGCTATGTTCACACAGCAGATCTTAATGCTCATTTCCAATTTTTTTGCTCAAATCTGATATTTTCACAAGCATGTTCACATTATGTTTTAAATGCGACTTCCATCGGACTCCAGTGTGAACTCTCCATGACACTGAAGACGATGTGACGTCACATTCATCACGCAGGTTACAGAAATAGGTATGGATGCTACGTTAGCATGTTGATTCTGAAGTTGTTGTACAATCAGAGATAAATCAATAATTATCCGACATGATTGTTTTGTCCAGTGTTTACATTTGAACCTGCCTCTGGCCGGCTACTCCAGCACAGCATTTTATTTTTGGAATGGGACCTACATGCTGAAAGTGAAGCTAAGGTATAAAGCTCATAACTTTAGTATCAATAAGGCCTAACAACAACACTAGTGACATACTGTATGTTGCTGTGGATTCTCTGTCATCCAGAACATGGGACATTAAAAGAAAAATGACGAAACAACTGGACGCCCGCTCTGTAGCTGAAGACATGTGGAGTTACAAGATTTAAACTGCACAAAAAGTCTAGCTTCATCCCTGTCCACAACAAACATCCTGCTTGAAGATGCTAGGAGGAGCACAGTATGAAAACCTCACCTGCTGAAGAGCTCGTAGAGTTTCACGTAGGTCATCGTAGGAGCTAATGTTCCAACCCAAACAGAAAACTGCTTCCTACAAAAAAACAAAGCAAACTGTACAAACTGAAATTAAAATTTCAAACTCAATTTAAGCAATGCTAACATTAATACTACACATAGAGCTAAATAACCAAACAGAAAAACACATTTTAAAAATGTTTTCAACTTCTAATAGTCCTAGATGTGTGGGTTCAAATAAATGAGCCCATACGGTTTCCCAGAACTCCTGGAATGTGGTGTCGGAGACTGAGATTCTGATCTGGTTTGGCCTGAAGGATCCAAATTTTTGCTGTGCTGCCGAAGATGGGTCACATGTTGAACAATCCACTCTCCCTCTTCACTATCCTCACAATCATCCCCATCCAGCACCTTGGTTTTATCCCAGCTGGCTTCAGCTCCTGCAGAGGAAAAAAACGGCGACGCAACAGAAACACCTGGTTTTACTGCCATCTCTGTACAGAGGAACATTTCAACTTCAAGAAAAACTGAGCCATTTTGAAGTGGGGGTTCTGTGACAAGTTTATGAATAATTAATATCTAACCTGTTGTAGACAGAAGTTTGAATGACCTCAATGAGGAGAAATAAGATTTGGGTCTTACAGGACTGACAAGATGCCATGTATTAACTACTCATGGGAATAGTATTTTATAAACCTTTACACCATTACCAGTTTCTCAATTTATGGGTAAATTTGATTTTTATTTGTAAATACAAACAGCTGCAGCAGAGAGCTGGAACGCTCCCTGTGCAGCCTGAGGACACTTTCAGCTGTTATTTCGTAATTATTGTGTAAGAAAAAGAATCTAAAGCAGTATAAAGGTTCAGAAAACATTTCTGCATAAACAGCTATGGAATTTTGAAAGATTGAGTTATTTTACGATGACAAAACCTAACCATTATGAGCAGACCCACATTTACAATGGATTTTGCTATTCTACAAAAAAAATCTGTTCTTGAAATTTCATAAACATTTGTCCAAATGCTTATTTTCTAACCAGCACTGTAAATTTTGCAATATGGTGTGATTTTGCTGAAGTGACTCCAGGCTTCTGCAGAAGTGTTACAGCCAGCTGCCGCTGGTATGTGCATTTAGCTTTAACACTTCAAAACGGATGGAAAATCACTTGAAGTACCTTTAAGACCTGCACTGCTGTCACGGGCAAACAGAGCTTCTACTGCTTCCTCTAACGTCCCGTGAGTTTTCAGAGCCTCCAAGCTCTGAGCCCAGGAGAAACCCATTTCCTGAAAACAGGATCAACAAAATCGTTGTGCTGATACCTCACAGGTAGGAAAACGTCCACTTTAATATCTGTAATGGAGGCGGGGAACAAACTTGTCCTACCATGAGATGCAGCGTCTGCGCTCGTTTCAGCTCCTGTGCAGCTTCAGCACTGGTGCTTTCCAGCTCCAACACGTCCTTGTAGATGAGCGAGGCTTCATAGTACCTCTGAAGAAAACAAGCAGTGAGGAAATAAGCTGTTCACCGTGCAATAAGCATTTATAAAGCAGTTAAAGGAGGTGCTTTATTAAGTCAAATTATTTAACAGTTACAAACTCTTTGTAACTGTGGTTTACCTTGAGGCCACAGAGAGCTTTCCCTTTTCGAAATAAACCCTTTATCCATTTCGGTTCCATGGAAAGTGCAAGATTAGCGTCCCGGAGAGCATTTTCGTACTGTTGAAGCCTTTCATAGCAGAGCGACCGATTTCCAAATAACCTGAAAAACACAACAAGTATATTTTATAATCTTTACTGTCCTAACTGTGGAGAGTTTCTATTAAAGGTCTGTGTACGAGTCCTTACTTAAATTCCTTGGGATTATATTTGATGGCGTCGGTAAAGCAACTCACGGCCGTCTCATACTGTCCAGAAGCAGCCAAACGGTTTCCCACACCTGGAACAAAGTTGCAACAATCTCAGTAGTTGTTTTTACACTTTTCTGTTCTTCTGTCAAAATATATGAATGGGTGTACTTCACTCACTAGCCAGCTCAATGCTTCTTTTAGCAAACTCCTCCACAGCAGGATCCACAGTTTTCTGTTAAAAAGGAGCATTTATTCAGTTTAAAAGGCACTAATTATTTCATATTAGCATACTGAAGTCATTAAAAGTTGAGTTCAGTTGAAGAAACTGTGTTTTTGTGTCTAATTTGAAGTGTCATCCTGTCCTTTCACCAACATTTTATTTGAAGGAGTGGGAGGGGGTAAATATAGCAGGTTATCTTAAAAATGCCATCGCTAAAGACTTTTACCTTTTTACTGGCTTCATCCTCCTCCTCCCTTTGCAGCTCAGGTTTCTCAGGAACCTCTGGCTTTTCTTCTTTAATCTTCAGAACTTTGTTTTTGTTTTTATTCTTTTCATTTGTAAACATCTGCTCACACTTCTCAGGGATAGATTTAGCAGATCCGCAGGAATTATTCAAATTCAAACCCTGTAAATAAAAAGGTGCTTAATGCTTTACAGACTTCATCTGTTTTAAAAACTGTTCATCGGACGAAAACATTTAGTTTTTTAATCCTGCCATAACTACAACACTAAAAATTCCACAAACCTTTCGGTGGTCTTTTTCTTTCTTATTCACACTGATCAGATCCTTTTCTTTAGTGTCCTTGTTCTTCTTACATCCTGCCTCCTCACTCTGTGCCTGAGTGAGTTTAAAACATTCTTTATTTTCTGAATTACTACAATTTTGGGGATTTTGGTCTTGATCTTTGGAGTCACATTTGTCTTTTTCCACATCCTGAAATAACAAAAACCAAACAAGGAATCAGCACATTTTTTAAAAAAGCCCTTTTGTAATGTACAGCAAAAAAACAAACAAAACGCAGACAAACAAACAAAAAAAAAAACACCAGTCCGACTCACAGGCAAATTTTCTTCAGGAGCATTTTCCTTTTCGAGTCGTTTCTTTTCTTTTTTACGCTGCAACAAAATATCAGATCAAATGCGCCATTAGAACAGACTATAAAGAAATCCATCAGCATTCAGAATATTTCGGCCACATATTAACCTGTTTTTTACGCTTATTTTTCTCAGTTTTGCCTTTACGCCGTTCTTCTTCATCTATCAGTTCCTTAGCAATTTTATCAGCCTCCTACAAAAAAACCCAAACATTATTAACACATCAGCAAAAATATACAATCAAGTTTGACAAATGTAAAATATAACTTCTAATTAATTACTTCAATTTTAATTCTCTAAATTTTTAAGTTATGTAAGTAATGTTTAAATTTAGATTCCATTACAGTAAGAGTTGGTCTGAACTTCTCTCCTATTTGGACAAATCATTAGGTGAACTTTTCTGTTTGCAAATGAAATAAACTATCAGCCTTTTTCTTCGGGTCGACTCTGCACAGCTTCAGAGTTTTTCTGGTGGGCGATCCCACCCGCTTCCTGATCGGTTCTTAAGACCTACTTGACCGCAGTTCCAAGCGAACAGAGCGACGTCAATCATAAGAACGTTTTCCTCACAAGAATTAAACCCTCTCAACCAAAGCAGCAGACGTTTCACGGCTTGTTGGTTGACGGCAGAATTAAAATGGAGCTAGACTTCACTTATTCGCTCTGACCAGTGGAGGAGGGAAATATCTAAATCAAAACGGTGCTCTGATAATCCCGCCCACATCGAGGGGACACTCAAGTTTTATCAAAAACCAGCATGTAGACCAGACTGCAGTCGAGGTGCGACTGAACATCGGAAATACAGCAAACATCACCTCATCAGTGAGCTGTTTTAGCTGTGGATGTGGTTCTAAATAGTTTTTATTAGCACGCTGAGGACAATAATAATTAACATCATCATCATCTTCATCATCTGTATAAATCAGGTCATCCTCCAAGGAACCTGGAAATCGTAAACCTGCAGAACGAGAAAAACAAACAGAAAGTAAGAATTCTTTACTTGCTGCAAACTGTGTAAATCTTCCGAATTTGATAGTTGTTCATTTCAACTCTATTTTTGTCCATATATCAGTTTTGCCATATGCAGTTAATTACATGAAGTTCTGCGGTTATTTTGCACATAGCAGCAGCAGCAAGCTGTAGCAGCCTCAAGGGCACTTATGGCAGCACTTTAGTAATTGAAAATGGCAGCATCTCAGTCTTAGCTGCATTCAGACCAGCCATAAGCCCGTCAATCCTTCAAAAATAAAGTAATTCTCCAAATTGAGGCCATCTACAACAGGTAACATATTATTTATTCATAACTTTTCCATGAGATGACATTTCGAAATGTCCAAATATCCTTTGAAATAAATAATAGCATCAAAAAGACTTTCCATTTGATTTGTTTTATTATTGCAAGGGACAATCCATCTATCGATTGTGAAGAAGTTTCTTAAAACTTGATTGTAAAACAACACGTTTATTTTATACATACATTGTATTGTAGTAACTCCTTTAAAATGTAAAAAATGTTCTTGATATAAAAATGGTTCTAAACAAATATTTAAACATTACACTGAAACTAAATATTTATCATAATCAAGCTCTTAAAAATACAGATGAAAATTATGAAAGCAGTTGTACATTTTCCATTACTTAGAAAACATATTTTAACTTTCTCTTTTAACTCCAAATCACTGCCGGCCCCAGCATTAAACCATTTTTTTGGATTTAGACCATTCAGTTTGACCCCTTTTTAAAGATTGGGAACTGAGCAATTTAGTGCAAAATGACAGACATAAGACCAGAAAATAAAACAAACAGCAGAAGACTTAAAGGTTATAGGCTGTTGTTGTAGACCTGATTTTAACTTTCTTTAACAACAAAATGCTGTCCTTGTATTGGAACCTGAATGAACAAGTGGTCACAGACAGCAAAAAAGAAATGATTAAGTACACTAAACTGAGGAAAAGCCATACCAAAAAGAGCAGGAGCAAATGCATCTAGGAAGGAACCGCCAGAAGTGCGTCCATTTATAAAGTCCACCATGGATTCCTTAAAACAAGAAAAAGTCAAAAACTTAAAACGCATCTTTCAGTTTACAGCTTTTTTGCACAGAGGTTAGAGAAGGTGAACCTGGGATCGGAAGGTCGGCGGTTCAACTCTCCAGCCAACAACAAAAATGTGGGTGGACATTCCTCGTTTGCCCCAATCTGCTCCCCGGGCACCTTAGATGCCCACATTGGGAAAAATGCAGAAAACTAATTTCCCCATTGAGTACATTTTGTCCTATTATTAAAATTCAAAACTACGGTTGAGATAATTTATCAAATGAGCAACTGTTACAATTTTACCACTGACCTTATCGTCTGCTTGGGCTGTGAGGATGTTTGTGTTATGTTATCATAAATAAGTTAACACATAGAAAGGACACTGCTCTACCTTTAGGTTTGATTAGAGCATTTTCATTTTCTTGCTTTGACTCTTTAAAGGACATCTTTTTATTTAAGCAGATAATACATTAAAAAACTCCATTAAAATCAACATTAGAGCATTAATGTTACTGAATAATCTATTTATTATCAATAGATAAGATGCTTCTTTAACATCATTATGTGTTTTATATACATATTGTAAAACTTGCTTATAATTCACATTGTAATTTATCAAAAGATAAAAGTTATGACACAATAAGCAGGTTTAAGAACCATAAAATGAAAAACAACTTGAGTCATACTCACGTGTGTTCGCATTAATCTTGAGTTTTCTCGTATCATGGGCATCGGAGGCCCACCTGCTGGCAGGTACAGAAAGGGCGACGACAAATTTGAGGTTCCGATTAATTTAAATAAAACACATAACCAACAAAGTGAAATGACTTAGTTTAAGTGAACACGTAGAGTTCAGCCTGTAGCACCCTGTCCGACGCAACTAGCTAGTTGGCTAACAGCGACTCGAATCCACTTCTCAGTAAATGAAACTCAGGAGGAAACAGGTAGGCTGCTCTGGTCTTACCTTTAACTACTGCCTTCTTTCTTGACATGGTTTTGATTTGTGCCTTTACGCAGGCTTATGTTCATCGACACGTTCTGGACATTAGCTGATTATTTCTTCTGCCCGACTTTTGGGTCATTTACAAACTGTCTTCTGCTTTCTTCTTCGTCCCAGTGTAAATTTAGTGTAGTTGTGTTGCAGCAACACCGCCATCTTCTGGCGCCAGCTCTACTCCTGATCATCCATCCATCCATCATCCATTCATCCACCTGAGCTCCTCGTGCCTCCTCCTTTTTTAAAAATCCAAAATGAATGTACTAGATACCCTTCCCCCTGGTATGCTTTATCGCATGTTCTGTAAGATGTTTGTTCTATGTTTATTCTTGTAAATCACAATGTTTATTAATAAATAAATAAATAAAAATAGCTCCTCGTGCCTGCCTGCATCCAGGTCAAACCTGGTTGGATCTTCACAGCAAGTGCATAATGTGTTGGATTATTAATTTTGTTAGTCTGGGCATTTTCTATTTCAAATAGTCTTACTACGTGCTGTTGCCTTATTCCATTGGCAGATTCCACCCTTCCACCCATCCATCCATTATCTATTACCCACTTCTTCCTTTCAGGGTAATAGGGGTCACTGGTGCCCATATCCATCAGTCACACTTCCGTGTACAACTGTACATTACACGATAAAATTAGTGTTTATGACTAGAATCTTAGTAAAAACAGACATTTGTTTAGTTATGAAATTAACAAAATTATTTCTGAATAATACCTGCCATAACTGAGACGGTGAAAACGTT
>JAVKLF010000002.1:681339-696988 GCA_034783495.1 Millerichthys robustus
TGTGTGTTCCAGAGAATCACAAACCGTGTCCTGGGCAGAAGAGCAGCATGGCACTGAGAAACATTCTCCCATGGACTTTTTTGTTTTTACTCTTAATACAAAACAAACTAAGTTTGACCAAATAATCAGTTGTATTTATTATCTCAGCAAATTTTGCGTCTTTTAAAAATTATGTTGTAAAATAGAACTACCATCATCATTGACATTTTATAGTTTTAACTTGAAAGTTTTTGTTAATATAAAAATAAAAAAATTGTCTACAAATTTTATCTTTTATATATTTATATATATATATATTTTTCCCTTAATCAGGTGCTTTAAAGACAAAGAAGGCCAACAAAGCTGAATCGGCTTTAATGGGTTTATTGTTCAGTTATTGGTTGTGCCACAGCAGGAAGCCACACATGGAGGAGGTGGGGCGAACTGCTGACTCAGCACATCAGTGAATACAACTGGATAAATACATTTTAACTTTATACAAATGCACTACGCCCAATAAATTATTAAATAAAACCGTAAGTTAATGACAATGGTGTGTAAACATAAATAGCTTAAAAATAATTAAATCAAATGTTCAACACGGAAAAACTAACAAGAGCAATATGGTGAAGAGGAACAAAGATTCTTTGGCAAAATATGTTTTTTTTTTATTCAATGATTAGTCAAAATAAATAAAAACTAAGGCAGGTGATTAAAGTTGGCAGGTTTAAGGCTCGGACAGATTAAAGTGTTCAGAATCTGAGCAAATTTTCTGTAAACAACAACAACAACAACAGTACCAGTGTGTCAACAAGTCCACAGTAACAACTTTCACCAGCAGTTTCATAAACGGAAAAACATCTGACACTTCACCCAACCAAAATAAATAAATTGGATAAATAATTGAACTAACTTGTTAGACAGCAGATAATCAGCTGCCTCCATTTCTTTGCTTCCTGTAAAGTCTTCATGAAGCACTGGAGGCAGCTTTCAAACCTGTTTCAGTCTTTATCACAAGAGCTTCATCTGTAAAATATCACTGCAGCATGAAGAGAAGGAGCTACATTTTATTATTTCCAGTTTCTGATAATTTTTAAAAAGTGCAAAATCTATTCATCAAACCAGGGCAACACGGTTTGACTTTTAAATCAACCGATCCCTTACTTTACATTACTTTCCCTTTAAGTAATTGATGGATGACAATATTTTGATGCATTGCAAAAAAAATACAGCTTGAAGTCATGAGTCGAGTTAAAATAGAATTAGTCTATTTTGTTGGCCCAATACATGAAAAACTATTCACACCCCTTGAACATTTTGTCATGAAACAAAAGTAGTGCATAATTGTGAGAATTGACTTTTTAAAAGTGGGCCACGTTCAGCACCTTTCACTCTAACGCCACTAAAACCCAGAGCAACCAATCTTTATACCAAAGTATAAATCCAGCTGTTCTGTGAGATTTGTTACAGAACATTAGTGATCAAACAGCATCATGAAGAGCAAGGAACACACCAGACAGGTCAGGGATAAAGTTGCAGGAGTTTAAAGGCAGGGTTAGGTTGTAAAACAATGTCCCAATCTTTGAAGAACAACAGTACAGCTGCAAACCTACCAAGACATGCCTGTCCACTGAAACAGACCGGACAAGGAGAGCTTTAATCTGGGAGGCAGCCAACTCTGGAAGAGCTGCAGAGATCCACAGATCAGGTGAGACAATCTGTCCACAGGATAACTATTCACTTCACAAATCTAAACTGTATGAAAGAGCAGCAAAAAGAAAGTCAAAAGAAGTCCTGTTTGCAGTTTCACACAAACCACATAGGACCACAACAAACCAGACTCAGCTCAGACCAGACCAAAACTGGATTTTTAGCTTTAATGCAAATTGTAGCAAAGTTTAAGGAGTGTGAATACTTTTCCAAAGCTCTGTAAATCACATTCTGTACTTAAACTGGGTCAGAGAGGAGGCTGACAAATGCTCTGAAGGGTTTCTGTGAGTATCAAATTCTATCACTTTTAGTTTACAGTACAATTTGACTTATGGAAAAAAAAACCAAATGATTATTTTAACTATGCAGAAATGTTTTTTGCAAAGGTTAAACTAAAAACATATCTAACTTTTACAAACTCTTTTATTCTGCCAATCAACTAATTAGTTCAGAAACAGTCATTTCAGCTTCATTTGTCGGCCACATCCATGAGAGTTGAGCCCAGCACGATGCAGGTCAGGTTGAGATTATTGATGAGTGACGTGTAAGAAGATCCTCAGAGACGCAGGAAGTACCTGGTGGGTTGACTTGTTTGAGAACCTGATGTGGGGGGGTGTTAAGCTGCTGCAGCAGGTGGGATTGTGGAGCAGGCCAGGGTTAGGTTTGCAGTAGACTGTGAACTCTCTGCAGCTGAGACTGGCTCAGAATGAGGCGATGGACCTGCTCCTGACCGCGGGGACACGACATCATGACCCGACCCACCAGAACCGTGTCAACGTTCTTCTCCTCGTTCGCCTGAACACACAAACATGTGGAGATGAGAGATGGTTTCGTGTGGAGGTTTTTTTTTTAACTCACGTCTGCTGGACAAAGAATAAATCCTGATTCCTCTATAAATAACATTTATTTGTAGCTTAAAGCATTTGGTGAAAGTTAGTTGTTTTTTTTTAAGCTTTCAGTGTGGAAACGTTACAAAATGTCATAAGCCTTGAACAAACGTGCAGCAGAGCTCCCACCTTAACAAACGAGGTGGAAGGAAACGTTGCAAAGTCGGATGAGACTCGAGCGCCGGGCTGCAGGTTGACCACATGTTCTGCAACTTCCCCCTGAAAGGAACAGGAGAAAACACACTGAAGGAAACTACTGATACTTGTAAGTACTCCAGTTTATTTAGATTTTCGTTTAGTTTTTTTCTGTATGTTTTACAACCTGGGTTTTACATATTTGTACCTTCAGTTTATCAAGAGTCTCTCGCAGGGATTGAAGCCGAGCCGTCTGTTCCAGAAGCTGAGCACTGGGTGTCACTGCAAGACAACAAAATGTTTAAATATGGTTGAACTGTTCGGAGGTTTTCAGCAAAATATCACAGTAAAGATGTAGGAAGCAACTTGTTTAACAAAGAGCTATGAAATTGAAAAACTGGTTTTAAAGATGAAGGTTATGACTAAATTTACTTTACTGTAAAAGCAGTTTGTTTGCAAAATGTTTAACAACAATTTTCCTACTAATAATGTTTTATTACTTTTTTAAAAAAAAGCATCTTTTTAATGTCCTGGCACTAAAGGCTGAAGAGCATTTCTGTCTTTGATTGTGTGTTTGTATACACCTGTTTTAAGGATAGAAATACATTTTGTCTTTTTATTGCAAAAATCTCATGAACCAATGGATGGACTTTATTGAAACTCAAAGTAATCACAGGATTATTATCTACAACACATTCAAGATGGCTGCCACTGCTAAGTGCTAATTGACATTAGCCAACAAAAAAACAGCTTTCACTTTTAGAATTCTTTTTTTTAAATCAAAACATTGGGGAGCTCTCGAAGATACTGAGGTCAGTTTGTCTAACTCACCTGGAGATTTTCCAGTGATGTCCACCACCTTAATGTTGGCACTCATCTGCAGCAAAGTCTCCAGGAGCTGGTCTGTTTTGCGGTAGAGGGCGCTAGAGAGGACTTCAGGACGTTTTTCCTTGGAAGGTAATTTGGTCACATGAAGAGGAGGCAGAGAGGCCAGCTGAACATGCATCTTCTCCGCCTGCCAGAAGAAACCACAGAACATCATGATACTGAAAACGTGCAGTCAGAACTATACGATGGAGAGAAACATCATTCCTCAGAGAGGGGACAGCCACTGTGGAGTTGCTGGATTACTTTTGACCCTAACCTGACGGAGACGGTTCTCACCTTCAGCTTGTTGTTTTCGTTCTTCAAGTGTTTGATGCAGAGTCTCTGAGCTTCGACCTGCTGAGTCAGCAGAGGGGAGTCGATCACCTGCGCTCCCGAGCTTGAGCAGATCCCAGAAATCATGCTGGCTGTGGGCGAGACCCGGCAGACCTGGTCAACACCTGACTGGGTTTGTCCAAACTTCAAACTCACTGCTGTAATGGTTTCAAGGTTCGACCAAAGTTCCATCATTTCTTATCACGACATGATCTTAGTCTAGAACTTTACGAGAAATGAGGTGGGCGATATGCATTCCTTCAAGGAATACTAAGCCTTTAAGTAAACATCCATTTTATATTTCACTTCCATCAGATCATGCACTATTGAAACATTTAATTGGATCTTTTCTTGCAGTTCAAGTCATGCAATCACAACAGGAACAACACAAGCAGACAGATACCTTTCTGTTCCTCTGAAGAACACGTTTGAAAAAAAAATTGATAGAGGTTAGACAGAAGAAAACATAATTTGCCTAAATAAAAAAAGCATTTATTAAAAAACATTCAGTAGACAACAAGGAGCTTGATGTCCCACACCTGGATATGGACTGCAGAGGCCCCATTCTGGAGCTGGGCCTGGGGGGGGCGGAGCTTGTTGGCGAGTGCCCGGTGACCAAGCATCTGCCTATAGGGCCCATTTGGGCGTAGCCTGCATGAACAACATGAGTTTGTCTTCCTGTTGGGTCACAGGTAGGGGCCACATGGGTCAGGTGCAGCCTGAGCTTGTGCATGAGGTTGGGAGGTACCGACTAGATGTAGTCCATCTTGCCTCAATGCACAGCCTGGGTTCTGAAACCAATCTTATTAAGAGGGGCTGGACCTTGTTCTGCTCTGGAGTTGCACATTGGGGGGAGGGGGCACTGGGCTGTGAGTTGGCGTCTGTGGTTTTGGGTTTCTGGTTGGTAAGTGGATAGCTTACAGGTGGTGCTCTATAAGTATGGGACTGGGGGTTTGCTGCTGAGCCCCAATGTAAGAGTCTGGTCCTTACTGCTGACAGAAAATCGGACCTCTTCAGGGTGGAAGTCTTACTCTGCCAGGCCTGCCCTTTGTCACGATCCTGTTCATAACTTTTACTGACAGAATGTCTTGGTGAAGCCAGGGGGCGGACAGAATACGTCCAGTGGCTTCAGGACTCCGTCTCTGCTTTTTACAGACGATGTGGTGATAAAAGAGATTATGGGAACGTTTGTGTGTGTGTGTGTTGCTGGTGAATGTTCAGTCACGTTACAGCCCTGCTCACCTCCTGCCATTCCTGTGACAATTGAAGCGATTCCTGATTGGCCGCTGCCTCTCAGGCCGTCGATGGTCATCTTTGATTGGCTATTGATTCTCTGCTTCAGTTCTGCCTTCTCTGATTCCAGCTGATCGATATCTGCCTGCAGAGCATCCATCGTCTCCTCAAACTCCCTGCAGACAGGAGGCCATCGGTACATTAAACCACGGGAACTCATCAGTTTACTTTGACTTTTGGAGTTACTCTTACTTTTCTTTCTTCTTCAGCAGAGTCTGAGCCTCATCCAGGCGAGTCTGAATCTTCTCAACACGTTCGTCTGCATCTTTGGACGAGCTGTCCAGTTTCTTCTCCAGAAGACTGAGACGGACATTTGCCTCACTGAGCTCCTCTCCCTAAGAATAAATAAATAAATAAAAGCACAAATGTATTTAAGTCAAAAGTTAATTGTGCATGAAACAGTCATTGCAATACTGTCCCGTTCCAAATATTTGTCCCGTTTGTTCAGCTTTGAAATAAAACATGCAAATTATACCAAAATGTGTGGCCTAATCTGGAGTAGTGGGCCAAGACTTTTGGTAGATGTATGTAACACAAAATGGACAGAAAACAAAAACATTTTGACGATCAATGGTATTTTTGTTAAAAAGTAATCCCTCCTTGGAGCTCTATAGCTGAATTTTATAGAAGAGACTTCACTTAAAGTTTAAATGGGTCTAAAGTTGAATTATACATGTCTGAAACTGGCATTTTAATATATTTTATTGTTTTCACACAATAACAGTTTGTTCTTCTTTCACTCAGTGTGTCTCTCACTGCTATAAGACGTTTAGTTTACTCTCAAATCCGCCCAGAACACAGAGAGGCACACCCAAACTTTCATTAACTTCAAGTAGATTTTAGCCTTAAGTATTCCTGTCAGAACTGGAGTGAAGTGTTTTTAATTTCTCATATTTCTGACAGAAAATATTGTAGAACATTAAAATTTACTAGTAAAAAAATCAGACTTCTGTTGCTCAGCATTAATGTTTTTTAAAATCTGACTCATTGTTTTCACACAGCAACTGTTTGAGCCTTACTTTTCAGTCTGTTTTGCTCTGTCTCTCATTAACATGGCAGTCAGGGAGCGACAGACACAGATGCCTGGTTACCATGGTGATCATAATGAATTGTTTTATTTATCTTTTTACATTTCAAATGTAGGCACTTCTTCTTTGCTTAAATTAGTTGTGTTGAATTTGTTTGCAGTAATTGAATGGACACCATTCAATGTTTTGTTTTGTTTTTCCAAACTCTTTATTCAGACACTGAACATTGACAGTAATCTAGACAGTTGTGAACGCAGCTTTTAACTTTCGCTAAGATAAATTTTTCTACCTTGATTTTCAGAGATTTCTTCAGCTCTTTGATGACAGTCTCTCTGTCCTCCAGCTTCAAACCAAGTCCTTCTGCGTCTGTGATTTCAGCTCTGAGGGCTGCAGCTCGCACATCCACCGGCGGAGGGTTCTGTGTGATAACCAGAAGTGTAACACAATAATAATATTCTGCTTTCAGCTGGCTCAGTCACGATGAAATGTTTTACGACACCGTCAGTCCTACCTTGCTTTGGGGCTTCTCCGAGTCGTACTCTCCTTCCTGCATGGCGGTTGCCATCTTGTTCATGGTTGCTATAACGACGCTGCTGGACTGTCGCAGACACTCGAAGGGGTTGGCGCCCGGAGATCCGTAGATCTGTAAATGACAATTTTAAAAAAGTATTCTCAAGATCAATACACAAATGAAGGCAAAAAGGCACACAGGGATCTAAACCAAACAACATTTAAGTTATTAATCTTATTGATCAGGTTTCCCTGCTGCAGTCTCTCACTTGTTCTCCAGCCTTGAATGCTACGTCCTCCAATTTGACAGCAGACAGTCCCTCCTGTTCACCCAGAGGAGACATCATCTGAGCTCCAGCTGCTGCCACTTCCTGCAGCACTGCCACCATCCATGTCAGGTGTTTGCGGCAGTCTGAAAGCGTATCGCACACCTGCAGGGGACGACATCATAAATCAGCAGCAGAACTATAAAAGACCAAAAAGTGCTGATAGGTTTTGAGGTGTGGTTGCTACGGTTACCTGCTGTCCGAAGCTGAGCGCCGACGGGATGCCTGGCGCGTCAGTTCCTGGCATTCTGCGGCGGATCTTTTTGCAGAACTGCCTGATGTCGCTGCAGGATGTCTCCAGGTCCTTCAGCAGCACAGCGAAGTCAGCCTTCTCCTGAGCCACGTGCAGGAAGGCCCGCAGGCGGCCCACCTCCACAGACATGCAGTCCAAAGCACTCTGCGTAAACTGCACACCAACACAGCAGGAGGTGACTGAGCTGCTGATGTTTACGCACACTTAAAACTTTATTCTTCACGTATTTTATGAAATTCACGCAGGAGCAAATTTACAGCAATAATATTCTGGAGTGTAAAACTGAATGGATGAACTGAGTGAAGTGGGATGGATGTACTTGTATTTATAGACTGATTTGTTTGCTGGTACTTACTCTGATGTGATCAGCCAGCTGCATGGTGCAGTCTTCATTCTGATCAGCCAGATGGATGCTGTACAGGTGCTGAAGAAGGACAAATTATAAATGAGCAGCAGGAATTATCATTATCGCTACACTAAAAACATAAATAAGAAAGTAAACACAACACGCTGCCCTGTATATTTTATTGTGTGTCACATGATACCTGATAGTATTTGATGGCCTTTGTGAGCAGCTCCACGTTGACCGTCTCGTCCAGCATGTCTTTGTGCAGCAGGTCGATGAGGAAATCCAGCGATCGCTCATGAACGCTCATCTCTGGGTACAGAGAGCCGACCTTCTTGTAGACCTCCACACTGCACTGGCCCAGAGCTCTGACAAACACAGAGATGGGACAATCTTCACCCCTCCTGCTGCCCATGGGTCAAAATGACCTAAAACTGAGGCCCCATGTGTGATTTTGAGGGTTAAAAACTAACACAGTATCCTGTTTATGTGAAACTTACTGCTCGTATTTGTGGAGCGTGGCCTGTAGCAGACTGAGTGAGTAGACGAGGCCCGCTGCGAAGCTCAACTGCTCGCCGACGGCTCCCTTCAGTCCAGCTCGCTCCAGACAGTTTTCATTCAGGTCAAACTTCTCCTGCGCCTGTTTGCTGATCAGCTCGGCCTGAAGATTCACAAATACAGACGCAAAAGGATGGTTTCTACATCATACAGATAAAAATACTACTTCCTGTCGGGTAGCTGCTCCGCTTTTTAACCTATCTATGATTTACAAGACTGTGACGTTTTCAGTGTCAGACTGGATTCATTAGGGTTAAATTCTGTCAAACACAGCTGTGGCTGTTTTATTCTACTGACAGATTATTTCACATGGCAGCGTTAAGTCGGTCTGACTGACGCCGTTATAGGAAATGTCTGTACTATATTTGAACCGTTTTCTTCAGAAACTACAAAGAAATTACTGAAACACTTAAAGCTTTTAGATCAGCTCCGACCAGTGGGATTAGATTTGTGCCAATAAAATAAAACAAAAAACAGAAAAGTTTGACAGAAAAACAACAATAATTTCCATTATTACAACATCCTGGGCACCCAGTTGGCACAAAAACCTGATAAAAACCTTCTCAACCCATCAAACCAAATCATCCTCCACCATAAATGTGTCAAATAAAAGATTATATTTATTAATTATACAACTACATAAATATTTTGTTTGTTGTTTTCATTGTCGTTTCTTTCTTGTCAAGGTTTTATGTTTGGTTAAGGTTTCTTCTTGACACAGATTTAATCTGGTACGAACACCGTGTGCGGTTTCACCTTGCAGATGAGCCTGGGGATGAGCAGCAGCACCAGGATGCAGTCGTGGTCTCCACCGTGACGTAGGAAGGACTCCGGCATGAAGGAGGTCAGCAGGGAAACATGTCTGTTAGCCTGAACCACCTCCATCTTCCTCAGCTCCATCTCAATGGCCTAAAAAACGTATCACATACCAAAGATCCCATAGGGTTAACATTTAAATATGTTTTGAACTGAAAACCACTTCCTGCTCAGACTAAAAAGATCTCTTACTGTCTAACCTTGGCATAAGCCTTTGTCTCTGCAAACTTAATTTTGAAATCAAACATCTCTGCTGGCGGCTGCTGCTGCAGCTCTGCCGAGGCCTCCTGCTGGCTGGTCAGCTCTTTGTTCACATCCTGCAGGAAACACAAGGAAAAATAAATAAATTACGACCAAACGATGTGTTAACCATGCCTCAGGAACGAAAAAGTCCTGTAGGTGTACCTGCAGGTGAGCTGTGAGCTCACGGTACTTCTTAATGGTCTGCTGGTAATCTGCCACCGTCTCCTGAGCCGCCTCGACTCGTTTCTCAGCCTCTCTGACTCTCGCCGCTCCCAGGTCCAACATCTCTCTGAGCTCCAGCTCCGTCTCTCTGGCATTCTCCTGCAGCTCATCATTCATCTCATTTATAGCTTCCTGTGGGACAAAAAAAATCATCAATAAGGGTCAGTCACTGGAACATTATTATGTTACTAGAGACGTTTTCATGTTGTTAATCCTTTGAGCAGCAACTTCATTCTCGTCTCGTGACTGAACTCATTTGGAAAAAAAACATTCATCCGTCATTTCTCTGTGAATAAAACACAAAAAGGGTTTTGCTGATACAACTGTTTGTTCAGTTTTATCAAACATTTACACAAATGGTAACATGAAAAAGGCATAAAACAGCAGTGGACTTGAAAGGTCACTATATGCATATCAAGACTGACAGCTGAATCATGTTTAGGGTCAAATAAATCAGCAGGCAGAAGCACTTTAATTTTGTCTGAAGTGGATTTCACACTATGCCTTTGAGAATGTTCAAAAAGAAGCTGCAAAACAAATCTTGTCCTAAAATAATTAGCAGGTTATCGCAGCTATCTCAAACCTATCTGAATTTAGTTTTTGTAAATTTAGAGCTGTATTATTAAATATTATTTTGAGAATTGACAGATGCTACTCTATGGAAACATGCATTTGAAACTTGACCGTGTATGTTCGTAACTTTTGCAAGTCTTTCAAACAAAAATAGACCATAACTTTCAAAAACCACCTGGCTCACTATTCACTTGCTTAATGATACATAGAATTAAATGAGACTGCAATGGAAAATTCAGGGTTTTTTTCTTTTTCTTTCTTCTATTTAAAAATCACCAAATAGTCTCCAATGATGGCAGCCAAGAGATCCTGGCATTTTACAGAAAAGTGTGCCTGCACTGTAAAATATGGCACTAAAAATATTTATCCTTCTCCAGACCTGTAAACAAATGAGCTGAACCACTTTATTTAGTTTATTATTTATTGCCTCTCTGCTCTGACTGTTCTCTTGCAGTAAAATCTGATGCCGACTCTCACCCACC
Source organism: Millerichthys robustus (assembly GCA_034783495.1). NCBI lineage: Eukaryota > Metazoa > Chordata > Actinopteri > Cyprinodontiformes > Rivulidae > Millerichthys > Millerichthys robustus. Next base: position 691,901 of record JAVKLF010000002.1, read on the forward strand.
AGGTCTGTGACGGTCTCCCTGAGCTCCCTGACTTTCTCCTCCAGGTCCAAGTTCCTCTCTGTCAGAGTCTCCACCATCTCCTCTGCACCCAAAGCTGCATCCACCTGAGACAGAGCACATCAACGTAAGAAACCCCGGTACTGTAAGCTGCTGTTAGAAAGTGCTTTGCAGAAAATGTATCTCATGTTAAGTGACACATCAAAGCTCTGACCTGCTCCTTCAGCTCATCAATGGTCTTCTCTGCCGCTTTCACCTCTTCTTGCTGTTTTTCTTTCTGGCTCCTCAAAGAATCGAGCTCCGTGTTTTTCTTCTCCATCTGCTTCTGCAGCTTCACGTGTTCTTGCTTCTCGGAAGCAGACAGATCGCGCATCCTGATACACAGCATCATGCACATAAACCAAGAGATTCAGTGGGCTAGAGGCAGGTTCTAGTATTATAATTTATCTAGCAGCCAGTTACCAGCACACCTACCTGACCAGAGCTTCCTTCAGCCGGCTGTTCTGCTCCTCCAATTGCTTCACATGATAACTGGAAGCAGCGCCATCGGAACCTGAGGCAAACACAAAACCCAGACTGAGCAAATGGAGTGATGGGGGGTTCATGAATTCCTACATCACAGGTTTATGAGATCAAACTAAAAACTAATCCAAATTTCTAACCTTAAAAACACGGCAGGCTTTCTCACTTGGGAAAGTATTCAACCTCTCGACATTTTTTGTGTTTTGTTACATTATAAACTTTATTTAAATGTTTATTTTTTTAACTAAACATATATATATATATAAAGGTGCTTTGGACAGATCAGATCAAAACTGAACTTTTTGGCCACAAAGGAAACTGCTGTCTGGTGCAAAACCAACACATCTCATGACCCCAAAACCACCATCCTCACAGTGAAACATGGTGGTGGTGGCAGCATCATGATGTGGTAATGTTTTTCAGCAGCAGGGACTTGGAAACTGGTGAGTTGAGTCGAGTCGAGGGTAAGATGGATGGTGCTAAACACAGGGATATTCTTGAGCAAAACCTGTTTGGGTCTGTCAGTTATTTGAGACGGAGGTTTCACCTTCCAACAGGAGTTCCAACTTAAGTGGTTTAATGGGAAAAGTGTAAAATTATTGGAATGTCCGAGCCAAAGCCCAGAACTTAATCCAACTGAGAATCCACCGTCAGACTTGAAGATTGCTTTTCAGCAGCAGAAACTGTTTAACTTGAAGCAGCTGGAGCAGTTTAGCCTTGAGGAATGGACAAGAGTCCCCGGGGCAAAGTGTGGCAAGCTCATAGACTCCAATCCAAAATGACTCACAGTTGTAACTGCTGCAAAAAGTGGCTCTACAAAGTACTGGATTTAGGGGGGTGAGTAGTTGCACACTAAGTCTTCTGTTATCTTTTCCTATTTGTTGTTTGCTTCACAATAAAACGAAATGTTCAAAGCTGTAGGCATGTTCTGTAGATAAAACGATGCAAACCTTGAAATAATCCATTTTAATTCCAGGTTGTGAGGTAGCAAAACTACAAAAATACTTTTGCAAGATACTGTATATCGCTGATTCTGACTTTGGTACCTTTTTCCTCAATCTCGTGTTTGAGGATCTCCAGATCCATGGTGAGCTCGTCCACCCTCTCCTTAAGGGAGTCGACCTCCAGCTGTAAGGACTCTGCTCGCTCCTCAGCCATCTCCTTATCCAGCGTCGCCATCTCGATGGCATCTGCCGTGTCTGACATCTCTTCCATGTAACGTTCCTTTGCTTCCTGGGCTTCTTTGGCCTCCTACACAAAATAAAATTACGGAAATATGGAACTTACTTAATCTCATTACTTTGATCCACAACATTAAACCCACTTTGTTATGATTCATTGTTTACATTTAGCTGTTTAGCATCCTTTTACACACTCTGACCCTATATTTGTTGTCAAATTGTCATTTTGTTGTGAAATGATCCAATCAAGCCGCAGCTGCAGGTTGTCCACCTGTGCTTCCTTACCTTCTTGGCCTCTTTGAGGTGCTTTTGCAGTTCGGCCTGCTGCTCCTGCATCTTGGTCTTCCACTCCTGCAGCTGCTCCAACTGGATCTTGTGCTTCTCCAGCTCCTTCAGTTTGGCTTTGTCCTCTGTCCGCTTCATTTTCAGCGTCTCCAGCTTCTCCTCTAGGTCCTTCACCTGAGCCCGCAGTGCCTCCTCCTCCTGCAGCACAGACAAGGAAACAAAATGATTTGACGATGAGGAGATTAGGACGGTGAGACAGGTGAGTGTGTTGTTGCTGTTGTAAGATTTGAATAAAAATTAAAATCACACGTTAGTGAAAGCACTTGTAGCACAAAGAAGGAAGCTTGAACTTTGTTCTGATACTTCTGGTCTTCATTAATACCCGAAGCTGAAAGGCGAAGATGGGTGATCATGTTTTTTCTTGTGTGTGTTCATGTATAAATCTGTTTTTAGCTCGCGTCTATAGACTTCTATAATACGTGCTTACAGAGTGCGTATCTCCACATCTGTTGCAAAAACACACACCGCTGTTCTAATTCAGTCCTGTTACACAGCGAGCATCTCACACTCCAGTTCCATGCATCACACCTCAGACAGCTCGTTAAAATGTTAGTGACAGAAATATAACCGTTCTGTCGAGTGCAGAAACACAACCTCTCTGCACCTGTGTTTCCATAACGACGTTGTCCTGAGGGGGTGAAACACAAACAACACCAGTTATCCACATCTCTAATTTTACACTCACAACTGAAGCTGGATTCTTTACCAATTAATAAAATAATAATACAGATCAATCTACAGGTTAATGTTCAGACTGAGTTTGTTACTGTCCTTCATTTTGTTGTAAAAGGTTTCATTTGGTTTCTTACTATTTAATCATTGTTCAAGTAAACTGCCAAACAAACCTTTCTGGGGAAAATCACAAAAAGGGGTGATGAAAATATTCTTTAATGTAAAATATTTTAGAACATAAATGGATTTGGTACGTAACTTTTCGTCTCAGAGGAGTGAGTTTTATGTTTTACAGTATGTTAATAATGCTATTTTTCTAATATTGAATTCATATTAATCATGAAACATTGATGTCATTCTTATGACTGATAACCAAGTGGATCATAAGGTAAGGATCTACAGATAAAACAGCCTCTACTTTAGTTTCTAAACATGTATATAAATAAACTGATGCAGCTTTACGATCACATTGTTTTTTCTTATTTAAATGACTTTATGTTGTCCTTTAAAGACGTTCAGCCTCCAGCTTGTGTCTAAATGAGCTCAGATCAACACAAACTGAGCTCAGTAAAGAAGAGTGAAGGGTATGTAGGGGACTAGGATCACATGTAAAGTTACAGATTTATTTTCACTACTGTGCTTTATACTCTGCTGTGCTGCATGTTCTCTGATCTGACAAAGTGTTGTTATATTCACGTATTAATGAGAAGCTTCTGTTCAAACAGGTTAGACTGAACCCTGTCTAACCCGACCCTGACCTTGCTGGGAACGGGAGCCAGCGGGTTTCCAGGAGAGTGGAGGGTAGGGATGACCGGAGCTGCCAGCGGAGTCTGGGCTGGCGTGCTGGGCTCACTGCTGCTCATCTCACCGGCGGAGGCTGAAGCCGAGCCAGACGGAGCTCCTTTCCCCCCGCCGCCTGCAGGGCGGCTGGGCTGCTAAGGGAATTAAGACAAAAGGTGATAAATGAAAACACACAAATTTCCACGTAAACATTGCTGCAAGAAATCTGAATGTGTCATGTGTGAAGGTAACCAAGATGGAGGTCTCTCCAAAAACCAACAGCATTTATGCACACAGGGTTAAAAAAACAAAACAAAAAACAAACTGGAATAATCTGCTAATCAACCAGCCCTGAGAATCTAAACGTCTGCCTGTAGAGGCATCAGGACTCATTATTGTTTCTGTACAGCGTGACACATAGCAAAGGTCAGGGATGTATTTACTGATGATTTTACCTTTTTTATTAACGAGATTTGCAATTTATCTTCTCATCTGAGGACTGTTGATGAGACATGAGCAGTCATTTTGATTTAGATAGAACTTTGGAATTCAGCAGCAAGAAGCAGTCCTTCAGAACATGCTCTTTGATTTTTAAGAAATATATCTGCTCTTTAGACGACCTCCATATTGAAACCCATCAGAAGTGTGTCTCATGTTAAGAAAAAGGAACTTTACCATGTAATTATTATTACATGGTAAAGAAATCAAAAACAGACAACAAAACTACAATTTTGTGAGTAAATAATTACATGAGTTCTGTGAAAATGTAATTAAATCCCTTTAAGTTTTCTTGTGAAATCCATGAGAAACAATGAAGACAAATGACTCTATGAGGCAAACAAACAGTAACACATTAAAAAACTGAGTGAAAGGAGCTGAAAGCCCGGACGACGTGACCACTGGGCTCACCTTGGGCCTTCTGGCCGTGGTCTGAGGAGCGAAGGGAGGAGGAAATAAAGGAAGATTGGAAGCAGGAAAAGGAAAGGAAAGGAGGGAGGAAAACAAACAGCCAGGGTTAGAGATTCAAGGGAAAATTCATAATAAACTAGAAATCACAGATAAAAAGGGAAAAAAAGGTGGATGAAAACAACATGACTGGGAAAAAGTGCCACTGAACTGACTAATAACTGAAAATCTAAATCATTTTGACCACCTTCTTTAAAAACCATTGAACAGCTCCAGAGACCTGCTCAGCTGATTTTTCTTTTGGTTTGTTTCTTTAATCTTCAGAGAATTGTTTCTTCCATCCCACATGACCCAAACCTCGGGAACCACAGTGACTGGTACCGCTGCTGCAAACTCAATGTCCACTTTGTGTCCCTACTGGTCCAATCTGAGTCCGGTTCTGTTATACTGCATCTACAGTGTAAACCAGGGGTCTTCATGGACCACTATCCTACATGTTTTAGATATTTCTCTGCTCCACAACACACCTGATTTGAATAAAAGGGTGACTAATATATTTCTGCAGAATTTGAAAATAAATTCAGTTAGTCAATCATGAGTTGGAGCATGGAAACAAGTAAAACATGCAGGTCCTCAAGGCTCTCACGGACCAGGATTGGATCCCCCTGATGTAAATTGTCCTAAG
>JAVKLF010000002.1:877890-887922 GCA_034783495.1 Millerichthys robustus
ACTTCATGCCTAACAGCAAGTGACTGAACACACAGAACAGTCTGCATGGAAATGCAGCCATAATCATGTCATGGCCATGCGTTAACTATCCTGTGGCCACACGTTACATAATACCAAAGTGTGGCCACAAGATAATTTTTTTTAATCCTATGTCACTGGCTGGGCACCGTAGCAATAAATATGTAGCATCAGGCCAACATTAATCAAACAAAACTTCTACCCTTATTTTTAAAAAATCACTAACTCCAGTGTCATGCATTTTCTACAAATACAAAAAGTGGAAGATACCATCTTAATATTTAGAAAACTTGCCATAATTTTGTCATGTAACTAGCAAATTTTTTTTGTTGAATTTGGCTCAACAAAAATTAAACAGGAAGAAATCCCTGACCTTTGTTTTTTGAGACAATATTATCTTCTTTGATTTTATTTCCCGATATTTTTTATCCAAAAATTAGCTTCTTGGCACCAGTCTCTTTGTACATGCAGGCGTTACCTTTACTAATCACTTCCTGTTACTCATCTTAGCAGTGTGAATCTGTTCAGTGTTTTCCATAAAAACATTTGTACTCGTCACGAGCACATCAACAGTGTCGCAGTAAATACCTGTAACACAACAAGCATGCACTCCTAGTCCCATTTATTTTAACTTTTTAGGACTAACACGTACTTTTCTCATCCTATTAATACTAAGAAAACCTTAGACACAAACATTGTATTGTAAAACACAATACTGAGTCAATTCTTTATTTTACAGATGGCAGAAAAGGCACAGTTTCAGATACCAAGTGCAATACCAATAGCTGAACCCATTTCTAAACATTACAGGACAAGAAATTATAGTACTATTTTATTATTTGTTAAAAAAAAATTGAACTATTTTTTTTAAAGATGTGTATCTTTTTGTTTGGACAGTTTTGTTCCAAAACTTCTAAATCGACATAAATGGCCAATATGGCCACTGCTGACATGACAATCTAAAATACAGGGTGAGTCAGAATTCACAGGATGTTGTTTTTTCTGAAATAATATTGGATCATGGGCAAGTTTTTCCAAAAATAAGCCCCCTCACCCATTACTTGTTGGGCTATTCCATACCATTTTCCTTTTTCTTTCTGAAATAAAACTGTCCTGTACATTTGACTAGAAAATAATTGATCTTATTGTAACTCAAAATGTCTTTAGATAAAGAAATATAGCCTGATTTTGCTGATGGGGCAACGATAATTAATTTAAATTCAAAAAAATCTACTTTTAAAAAAAGAAGCTGGGAAGTAAAAATGTGACAAATCCAGGATGGATGTTTACTCTGCCTTCAGTGGAGCGGTTAGGAACCACAGAAGGTCACTTGCTGTTGACCTGCAGCCGGGTCGGGTCGGGTTCACAGAGGAACGTTGGCGTGCTTCTTCCACGGATTGACCTGCTTCTTGCTGGCCAGCATCTCCAAATCACTGCAGATTTTTTTTCGAGTTGTGGCCGGCTCGATTATGTCGTCTACAAAACCTAAAGGGGTTCAGAAGTTTGCAGATTAAACTCACAATTCAAAGAATAAACACAAGAGTTGTGGCACGTGTTGTTTTGTTTAAAACCTCTGACAGCAGCTGGGAAGGGGTTGGCAAACTTTTCCACGTATTCAGCCTCTGCCTCGGCCTGATTCTCTTTTCCTCTGAAGATGATCTGAACGGCTCCCTTGGAACACAGAAACAGGGAGTTAGATTAAAGGAAAGGGAGAACCCAGATGAGCAGGGTCCTACCTTGGCACCCATGACAGCAACTTCCGCCGTAGGCCAGGCGTAGTTCACGTCACCTCTCAAGTGTTTGGAGCTCATGACATCATAAGCTCCTCCATAAGCCTGGAATTAAGCGACAAACACAAAGTCAAACCTGAATGCTGCAAATTGCAGGTGCTTACTTTTAAGTCAATGCAAATTAAAGACTCTCCCTGCCTCCACTCATAGCACTTTCTAACACACACACACACCTTTCTAGTGATGATGGTTATTTTCGGTACAGTGGCCTCTGCAAAGGCAAACAGCAGTTTGGCTCCGTGTCTGATGATGCCTCCGTACTCCTGGGCTGTACCTGATGAGAACCGTCACGTGGCTGAAGGTGAGTTGGAGCATCTGGTTCTGTTACTATTCTAACAGTGAAGAGGTGGACAAGTTGCACCCATTTAAATAATCTTTTCGAGGAATACCTGGAAGGAAGCCAGGAACGTCCACAAAGGTGATGATGGGAATGTTGAAGGCGTCGCAGAAACGGACAAAACGAGCTCCTTTCACCGAGGAGTTAATGTCCAAACAACCTGAAGAGCAGAACAAATCTAACAAACTGAACTGCCAAACTAAACTGGGTGCTTTTGTTTGTTTTTTTACTTACCAGAAGCCACTTTGGGTTGATTACCCACAATACCCACAGTGCGCCCGTTCATTCTGGCAAATCCCACCACAATGTTTTTAGCATAGGCGGGCATAATCTCAAAGAAGTCCCTCTCATCAACAATCTGAATAGCATCAGAGCACAAAGTTTGACCTTTTAAGTTAAATACGGTGGCATATCTGTAAGTGAAGCGTATGTTTGGGCACATACAGCGTGAATGATCTCCAACATGTCGTAGGCTTTTGTTGACTCGAACGGGACAATGGTGTCCAATGATTTCACCAGACGATCACTGCCAATGAAGAAAATATCTGACATGAGCTGAAAGATGAGTTGGTGTTCAAATTATCTCCCAGACTAGCTTCTCCTCTCTGGGTCATGGGGAGCTGGTGTCCATCTCCAGCAGCCACTGGACTATAGCTTGTGCAAAGTTGTATCGTGTGCAATCAATCGTCACAGAAACTGTCACCGATTATTATTTTCCACATAACAATGACGTATTGTGGTGTGTGGCACACTCTCATTAAGTGCATGTGAGCCCAATGGTGGGAGGCAGCACAGAGCATCTAACACTCACCCTAACCTAACGCTACAAAATTGTTCACTCACCTGAAAATCCAACACAAAACAAAATACAAGGAAAGTCAGAAAATACAAACCGAGGTAACGTCGGTGACAACAAACATTCAGCGAATGGTGGAAACAAATCTATTCAGCTGAGAATTCACGATGCACTCAGTCAATCTCTCCCTTGGAAAGAAATAAAGTAGGCTGCATATTGCTTTTCTAAAGATATTCTGCCGCTCCACATTGTGGAAAAGGTGGGTTTCAATTCACAGTTTACTAATTTAACCTGTTAAAAGGAAGAAGTTAGTTTGACTGCTGATTTGTAAGAATAAATTAAGAGCACAGGGTAACTAGAGTCAAAAACAGGTAAGTGCAATTGTCATCTATTAATTGTCACATTAATTGTTATTGGCTAAATTACACTATTAATCGTGTTTAATGTTTTTTGTTGATGTTGCCCAACCCCACCCTGGACGGGTCACAAGTCCATCACAGAGCAACCAATAAGCCCAACGTGTCGGTTTTGGTCTGTGGGAGGAAACCCATGCATACACTGGGAGGACATGCAAGTTCCACCCAGAAAAATGTCACTGTGCCGCACATTTCAGACAGTTTCACCGATTTATTAGAACTTGATCTAAAAGGCCAAAGGCACTTTCTCTTCCAGCAGTTCGGAGATAAAAGAGGTTTGTTTACCTGGGGTCGTGGCACTCTCTGATGGGGGCGGGGTCCTGATTGCTGAGTGGAAGGAAGTTAAAGAACTCTCGCAGGTTGAGCAAAGCCTCAACGTCATTCTCAAAAGCGCGATGAGCCACACCTGAGTATATATATATTTAAAAAATACAAATTTTAGTGGAAATGCTCTTTGAGCAAAACTTTTACTAAAGCTTAGATCAGTGACTTCGACATGAATTAGCTTGTATAAACTCGCAACTGATGGCCGCTGTGGGTCAATGTTCACATAACTCTTGAGGACTCAAACATACAGCTCATGCACCGGACGGATAAAAAAACTTTTACACAAACAGTCTGACCGGACACAGTAGTGTGAGTTTTGGCTCCACCGAGCTCCTCCTGGGTCACGTCTTCGTTAGTGACAGATTTCACAACATCTGGTCCTGTGATGAACAGATACGACGTGTCCTGAAAACACAAACGACAGCGAGTTTCAAACACTTGCAAGCTTGAAAAGTTACTGTCTGCAGGTGGGTAGCCTCCTACCTTAACCATGAAAGTAAAATCTGTCAGGGCGGGGGAGTAGACCGCCCCTCCTGCACAGGGACCCATGATGAGGGAGATCTGAGGGACGACTCCTGAGGCCAACACGTTCCTCTGGAAAATAAGAAGAGATTGTTTTATTTTTCAAACAGAGGACTTAAACCATGGCTTTTAATCAAGGACAGAAAAATGCTGCGGAAAATCTACAGAAATACAAGCTGCTAAATGTCAGGAAACGATCTGAAAAGTTTTTAAATTGTTGCACCGTCTGCTGTCAACTTTTAGGTTTAATAAATACAAAGAATTCAGACTGTGAAGCAAAAGCCAAGTAAAAAGTAATACTAATAATCATTTGTACCAGGAATATATCTGCATATCCAGCCAGGGACTCCACTCCCTCCTGGATACGAGCTCCTCCAGAGTCGTTCAGTCCGATGACAGGAGCCCCCACGGTCACGGCCTGATCCATGATCTGAACACACGGGTTTTTAAAGAGATGATGATGGAAAGCAAGAACAACGGCCATGCAACTACACATAATCAATAATTAATCCTTTAGCATCAATTATAAGGAACACAGATAAAAAGGAAAATGACGGCAAGCTTACCTTACAGATCTTCTGAGCATGAGCTCCAGACAAGCTGCCACCAAACACTGTGAAGTCCTGACAAGCAAAAAGAGCAAAACAGAAATATTACAAAGTGAAACGGAGCTGCTGCTGTGTCCAATAAATATTATTTACCTGACTGAAAACATAAACCAGCCTGCCGTTGATCCTGCCTCGGCCCGTCACAACACTGTCACCGGGGAACTGCGAGGGGAAAAATACACCATTTTAAAATCAAAAGAAAAATTCTCACTTTCTGCTGTCTTGTTTTGGGTGTTACCTTGTTACTGTCCTGCTCCATGCCAAAGTCAGAGCAGCGATGCTCCACAAACATATCTGTCTCAACAAAAGACTCTGGGTCCAGCAGGAGTTCCACTCGCTCCCTGGCTGTCAGCTTTCCCTGCAAAGCAACATAAACCTTACTAACATACCTGGTTTTTATTAAGAGCGCCATTTCCTAAACGCTGCAGTTGTTTCATTACTATATGGTTAAAAATGTATTTTACTGTGCTACTGTGAAAAAAAGTGCAAATTATACACAAAAACGTACAACTCAGGAATACTTGTGAGACTTTATTATTATCTACAACGCAGACATGTCTGAACAGGTGTTTTTACATACGTTACAGTTTTTACAGGTTTTTTAACCAGAAATGTTTCACTGACAGCTGATGATGTCAACTGTTAACCTTTGAAATGTCTACAAATTCAAAATCTTTTACATTTTTTTGACTCCACAACTTATTTTGCACATCCCATAGATCACAATGTAGGCATTTTGGTCCCCTTTTTTACCCAGTGTGTCTCACTGCTGTAGAAATAAAGATTTTCTCTTAAATATTTATTTTCTCCTATACTAAGGAGCACGTTTTATTATCCTAGTTGTGCATTTAAAGTAGTAAAATGCATTTCTATCTCCATTCAAAATGTTAAAATAATATAGAATAGAAAGTTAAATCAGATGTCATGTTTGGGCTAATGTAGCTCTTTTTACCCTTTTATGCTGTGCATCTATTCTCTTCTGACCTCCCCCGACCAACGCCGCCTTCCGTTTCTTCTCAATCCTCTCCTTCACGGACAGGTGGCTGACCGAGTACCACCGGCAATCCCCGTGGAGACTCGTCTGAAGCGGAGTAGCTGATGTAGCGGCACATTTTGCTGACACTAAACTCCTGAAGGAGACCCTCAAACTGTTTATCAGTCCACAACTGCTACGAGCTATACTGAAGGCCGCCATCATTGCCGTGCGTAGACCGTGACGATAGTGGGACTGGAGTGAAAGGCAGACATACGAACCAATAGGTTATGAGGGTGCGAGTCCTGCTGGCCAATCAAAATATAGAACTTTGTAGCAGCCCCCGTATGGGCGTGGCTTTGGTTCCTCCTGAAGAAACGTTGGGATTATTTTGCCCAGAGTTGTGTCTGTCAGGTAGACTTTGTTTTCAGTCGAAATACTGTTACGTTGAGGTACAGGTTAAAAAAGAATAAAGGTTGTAATAAATTTAGTAAAAGCATTTCAAATTAGAGAAATATCGCAAGAAAAGTTGCTTTCTGAGGCACTACTGTTTCCAAGATGATCTGGATTCAGTTCATCCCAAAAAAACACCTAAACACCCATTTCATTCTATCTTACGGAGAAAAACAAACAATTATAAACTAATATATAGGCAGGGGTATCTAACTCAGTTACAAAAGGGAGTCAAAAACTTTACACGTTGTTCAACACAGGGGCCAATCTGTTTAGTAAAATAAAATAAATAATAATAAAAAAATAACTTTTTATTTTAGTAAAATAAAAAATGTTACGTAATAAGTTTTTCCAAATACTATTTAATGTAGAACATACATAACCTGAAAAATAAACAAAAAAGATTAAACTTAAAAAAAACTCATCATTAGCATTCCTTTATTATGCCTTGTTCTATACAAACAACTTTTCTATTATTATTTTTAGGAATACATTTTATCACTATCCACAAAATCAGTTAAGAAAACTTCACAAAAAGTTTGACTTTAAAATAAAGAGAATACAGAAAAGTTAATTCTTTGTTGCTTTTTTTACACTGAAATCATAGATTTCTGAAAAGTTTTATCTGAATTTTTTGGCTTCAAAGTTGGCCAGCTGTCATGGGAAGATTTCAATAAATACAGCAAATGGAAAGGAAACAATTACACTACTTAAATTCAAATTATTACATTTGGGGTCAGGTAAAATGTTAATGAGGTTCATATATGGCACACAGGCCTTAAGTTGACCGTGTGCCCTAGGGTGATTCATGCACAGGTGATCTAGATCACCACCAAAGTTTTTAAATTTGTTCTTTGTGACAACCTCAGTATTTCCTGGGAGTTTAATCAAAATCCATTCATAACATTTTGGGTAATCTTGTACGCAGCATAAAAAAAGAAAAAAGTGTTGTTGTTTTTTTGTGTCAAAATTTATTAGTTCAAATGTATTTTCATTTTTTTTTGTATAATTAAGTACAGAACATTAAATCGTATTATACCTGTCAGGATATAAGAAACATTTTTAAGGTTTGGTCACACCAACATATAGTCACTTTACAGTTTGTCTATGGTCACGTCTTAAAAAAGGATAAACCTGTGGAACGCTACTGTAACCAAGGTAACTACACGAAATCTCGCGTGACTACCATTCCTATCGAGAGATTGTTGTGAGGAAAAGTGGAAAACCGAATGATTGATGCACATGTAAAACGGCAAGTTAGCTATGTTTCGGTCACTGCTCCCTAAGCATTACAGGAAAACGCGTGGAAGTAGAAGAATTTTGGATTGCGGTTTGCATTTTGCACCTCTAACCGAGGGATAAAGCGACCCGGGGAGGGTTAGTGATACGGTTAATTCTGCGATAGCTAATTTGGCTAGAAATGCTAACGCTAGCTCGTTAGCTTTGTTTACATCAAGTGCGCGCCTGTTAGATAATTTCCAACCAAGCAAATTTGTGACGCTAGCAGCAGCTTTGCCTTCAACTGATCACCAATACAGAAAAATAGTCAGATTGTTAAAATAAACATTTATGGCTATTTTCGACCATTTCCTACGTGAAACATTTGGCTGATTTTTCAGCTAACTTTAGCTTTATGATGCTAACAATTTGATCATCATGGCTCGCTCGGGTATTGTTTTAGCCCTTATGCTGCGCCAGGAATGTGCGTTTTGTCACATCGTTTGTAACTGACAGACTTTTAAATTGCATTTCGAGAGAATTCAATAAAAAGCAACGACCACACAAACCGAGGATGCTAACTTGAGCTAGCTCCTGCCGAGCTAGCTATCGTTGTGTGCGCGTTATTATTGACACCGCTTGATTGTGATCACACTTGCGTTGTGTCAATAATTTATTGTATGTCATTCTGCCTCGACATACTACAGAGATTATTTTTGCATCACCAAGCCGCTTTTTTCCCCTACATCCTCACGAAAATTGAATTTTCGCTGCCTTGCTGCGTGCGGCTGGATTTAGCCCCCCGGACAGTGTTTTTGTTTTACCCAAGCTGGGAAGCAGACCGCTATGAATCCCGTGAATGCAACCGCTCTGTATGTGTCTGCCAGCCGGGCAGTGCTGCAGTGCGACCCGCGGCAGCCTCAGACTTTTGCAGAGATGTACAAGCAGCTACCCTTCTTCCGACAGTCCCTCGCTTGTCTTGTCTGTGGTAAGCATTCTAAAAACGTGTAAAATAGCACACATTTAGTGTTGTTTTGCGCAACCCGATATCTGGTTTGTTTGGATCAATTTGGTTGAGTTTTAAATGCATGTTTTCTTTCGGTCACTAATCATATACATGTAATTCATTTTGAGTGAAAAATCTGTGGGCGTGCGTGAGTTTGGAGCAGCTTTCACGATTTCTCGCGTTTACAACTGTGGTCTCCTTAGCAACCGAGGCTGTCCTGACAAGACAGACGACTCCTCTGTTGTGTTCGCTGCTGAGCCATGTGGTTCCTATTCATGCTTTATTTACTCTGCCTTGCTAATGCTGACGCAGCTTACATTAGAGCACAAGCAGTACACAAAAATACAACATTTATGGCAAGCCAATTTGTGACAGTTTTTTGGTCATGGTTATGTATTTTTGCTTTTTATAGAAATATCTGGTCTGTTTTGCTAGTTCAGTAATAAACATTTTCATTACAGATAAAAATGTTATTAAACTGGCTGAAGTAGTTTCTACCTATGCTTATAAATTAAATCGATTATTGTCTGAAATGCAACCTTTTAAAGAAGAGGAGAATAAAGGTATTTTATTGCAAATTATGAAATAAAACCTAAAAATGTTATCCTGAAATATATTAAATGGTGCTCTTTGATTAAGTTTACTTTAGTAGATTTCTAGATATGTTATGTGGTTCCACACTCAATGGAAATAAAGCGCTCAGCTGAATCTGCTGAAAACCATGTGGCAGCTTGAGTCACATTAGTCTTGCTTCAATCATGAGAGCCACGAAGACACAAAGATTTGTAAAACATTTGCTAGACTAGTTAGTTCATCTGTTCAGTCTGTTTGTCTGCATAATGTACTCCACAAGTTTGAGTATAAATCTGTACCAGTACATCTTAGTTTCAGATGTGTCAATCCCAAGCAGTTCATTTGCTGATGCCGTCATTGAATAATTTTTAGTCACTTTGCCTGTTTCCGATCATAAACACATGTGATAGTTGGAAGCTATTTACATTTAAATTTAACATTTATAGACATTAACCACCAATCTGAAAAAAGTGTGCACGCTTTGTTTCTTCATACATTAGTTTTTCACCAGTCTTCATGACTTTAAAATTAGTAACATTAGAATAAACATTAAAGGTAAAATCATTAGGGAATATGAAACCATTGTACGTGTGTAGAAAAATAAACTTTTTATGTAGTCAGTTTTTTGTTTTCTGAACTGATCAGATAATGAGACATTTGATTGATTAAATATGTTTTTTAAAGCATGAACTTCATATTTGTCAAATTAAGTGTTAATCAATCAATCAATCAAATTTTGTTTGTATAGCACATTTCAGCAGCAAGGCATTTCAAAGTGCTTTATATTATATCAAACACAGAAACACAATGCAACATGGAATCAACATCAAATACAATACTGTGTTATATGGAACAAAATACTTATTGCTATTTTTATTCCCGCTCACAGTCACACAGTTTAAAACGATGTAATTAACTATCAAAACATGACATTAAGTCAAGTTCCTTCATTCAATTTGTAATTGATTACGTTTCAAATACAATCCTAAACAGGT
>JAVKLF010000002.1:937099-949177 GCA_034783495.1 Millerichthys robustus
GTGTGTGTGTGTGTAGGCTGATGGCTGTGATGAACACCAGTGGGGTTTGTTTACATGCTCTGTATCAGTCTGGGAAGCTGTCATTTACTCGAATACACACACAGAGTGTATGCAGCAAGGCTGAAGGACCCTAAATAGACCTGTTTGTATGACTTGGACCGTGTTATTACCGTCCTACCAGAGGCCTAATTCTAACTGTTCACTTTTAAAATTGCAGCCTGTCAGGAAGTGCAATTTCCTGCTCAAGATACTGATTCAGCAGCATCCAGCTGTTACACTTGTGTTTGTGTAAGACGACGGGGGACAGATAGCATGTGGTACTTGTGTCTGTCTGTTTTAACCACAGGACCTATAAGTATTCACCCCCCTTTGGATGTTCAGAGTCAGTCATGATCAATATAAACGAGACTTCTTTACATAAAAACCTTTTAATGTCTAAAATCAAATGTCTAGAGTAATACAAATTAAGTAAAAATATGGAATCTAAAAACGGTGATTGTATAAATATTCATCCCCTTTACTCTGATTGTTTTAATTCAACAGGAAATGGATAAAAAATTATTTCTAAGACCCTAAACATTCCAGGAGTTTTGTTAATTTACATGTGTCAACTCAAGACCTGATATACTAGAAATGTGAAATAGTTTTATGGTTTCTCGTGACAGCTGGCCAATTTTCAAGCCGAGAACATCAAGCTGGAATTTTTCAGTTGACTTTGATTTTGGTGAAGACAGAGCAACGGAGAATTAACTTTAATTACCTTTTACTTTATTCTCTTCCTATTTTAAAGTCAAATAATTAGACTTTTTGTGAAGTTTTTCTTTTTTTTTACTGATTTGCTGGATTGTGATAAAATGTATCTTCATGATAAATGAAATAGTTCTTGGTAGAGATTAAGGCATAACTGCTCACAGGTGTATTGATTAGGGTGGGGCGGTATTGATCTTTTTCACACCGCAGTATACAGTATTGCCGGGGCACCGGCACCCGGGTTGGGGGGTGTGGTCTGTGGCGTGTTGAGTAATTAATAATTAACAGCAAAACGGCTACTCGCGAGCATTTACATGCCTATAGCTTGACATTCTAGAGCCAGAGAGAGGCGTGGGAAAATACTCAGCTGCTCTGAGGTGTTGCTGTCACTCAATCTGCAGACGAGAGCAGCAGGAGTCGCAGAATGCCTTTTGCCCTTTATTGTGCCGCACAGATCAAAATACATCCATGTACATCTTCTTAGGGTTTTTAGTTTCAAAATAATCTGATTTTTATCATGGTTATATCGGCGCTGTTTCATACCTTTAGCCAGACTTTGTGCCGATTAAGTTTGTATTCATTTCCTCCTTTGCAGCAAGGGGCTCGCAAGTCTTGGAGGTGAAAAACAAAACAAAACAAACAAACAAAAAAGCCTCAGAAAGTTTACAATTCAAATGAGTCCAGCTAATTTTTTGATTAAGAAGCCCAGCTGGGTGGTCCCCAAAGCTGTCAGACAACACAAGCCCACTTTTCTTAAGAGTTGGTGATTAACTTTTTGACACTTATAGGTTAAGAGGTGTGACAGACGGCAGTGTCTCTGCCCCTCCCCCCCGCCTCCGTTTGTCTTCTGAATGGACAAAGGGGTGGTCACAAAATGCGTCAGTAACATTATGGGGCGTCTTGTCAAAGTGCCTAGAATGTTTATGTCCTAGTTGTCATAGCAGCATTTGGAGCGTTACCTCATGTGAGTAATACTCATAGTTTTAAAATACCTTCACCAAATTTTAATATCGCAGCATATTAAGATACCGTCATACCGCTCAAGCCTAGTCTTGATGGTCTCTCCCACTATTTTTCTTGCACCATCACTCACAGTGTCAAATTCTAATGGTTCGACAATCAAACAGTTTTTCTTCTTTAAATGGGTTTGGACCTAGGTTAATGTCCATATGTGTGCTTGCACTAGTCGCTACGTCATGAACGTATTACTGCTAATGTTTCTGAGCAAAACAGTAGGACGTGAGAAACGTCCCTCAAAAAGTAAAGAAACACAGGATGAAGGGTCTGTACCACCAACCAGGAAGTGTGCATCTCTGAGGTGAAATAATGAAATATGAGACTAGAAAGAGAGGCCTCTCCTAGAATTATGGGATGTCTCACAGGTGACCTGCAGGTAGCAAAACAGTTCACCTGGATTAGATTAGAGCTGTAAGCCCTTTTATCAAAAGAGGAGTATGCTTATCAAACTTGGTCCAGACCTGGTCCAGATTGATGATCAGGAGATGTGGGAGATTTTCCAGTGGCCTGGGGTTCTGCCAGGTGGGACTAAAGGTTGAAATAGCGCTTGAATTTTTCAATAAACAATCTATGTCATTCCTACAGCTTCCTCTGCCTCACTGAAGCTCCCAAAGAACACATATAAAATAAAAGCTCACATCCATGTAGGCAAATATCAAATCTATCACATTAAGATAGAAATCAGTCATTATTCATTCTGTGGTCAGATGTTGACACACAGTAAAATACATGTATAATCAATGTTAAATATCTGTCTTAATAATTACTTTATCCCTTCTCATATCCTTCCCTCCTTTCCCCCTTTCCCTCTTTTTTGGCTTGCAGGTGGTGTCTTTCAGTCACAGCCACACACTTCCTCCTACACATGGCTGGCAGCCTGAGACTGAAGGGGTGAAAGAGAATATGACAGTAAAGGGATCTCAGGGCGCACACTTGTAAAGAAAAGGAGGTGGTCGAGGGTCAGTCCCCTGCTATTCTGCAGCTGCGCTAGAATCAGCAAGTGGTCTGCAGCTTCGCAAGAGAAGAGGTTATTCTTTCTACATCTCGTGACCCAGTGGATGAATCAAGGCCAGAGCAATGTAAAGCCTTCACTGGCCTCAGATTGGGCCCCTGGGGCTGGTCTTTGGAGGTATTTGTGATAACCCTGCTGGATTTTCCGCTGTCACTATCCTCCATGGTTGTCATTAGTAGCTAATGAGCTGCTGCCTGAGAGGAAAGAGAGAATGTGCCTGTGGAGAGAGGCAGAACTGTACAGCTGTTATTAAGAGGCCCAGCAATCTCTAACTAGAAATTCTGAGCTTTTTCAAAAGACTATAACTCTTTGAAACCATGAGCTTTGAACATTTCAAAAGACTGCAGCTTTATGAGTTATTTTTTGCCTTTTTATATTTCCCAGTTCCTAATTCTGAATGTATTGTTTTTGTGTCACCATTGTGTGTTAAAAATGTCACCTTTGTTTTTCCCTGAATAAAACTGATCACCATGGCAGCAGCCTATCGTGTAGTTGTGAGCAGCATCAGCTGCTACAACAGTGTGGTGGTGGACAGACGCAGCCACTCCCAAGCTGTGCATTACTGCTCTGGACCATGTGGTGCGCTGTCGCAAGGGTTGGACTGCACGGTCGCGCACCGTGGAACTTGCTCTGAGCTTCTTGTTGTCCCTGATTCTGTCTACAATGACTTTAGCAGCTTACCCATACACTCCCGTAACATGATCACTCAACAACTCCCTAACCATAGTAAACTTTGTGTTGCCATGGATACCATTCACAATGGTTGTCTAGAGGGGGCAAGCAGCAGCGGCAATTTGTCTTCAGGGGAGGACAGCCCCACATGGCGTGGTAAAAAGACCCCCAGTGGAGCAGGATCAACAGCGAACCTGAGCTCCTCTGGGAGTCTAAAGGACATTACGGAAGAAGCCATTAACCTAGCCAGTGGCAAGCTCAAAGAATTTTCTTTTGATAAGCTTCGTCTGACCTCCTCTAGTCATGTAACTCTCCGCAAAGGTCGTAAGGTCCGCCCTGACTCTTTCAGTCGACGGTCCACTGACCTGGACATCATCTATGGCCACTTCAGCTCCAGTCTCACGACAAACACGACGGCTAACAGCATCATGAATGGCTTGGCAACTTCTAATGATGAGAACCTTCCACCAGTTGTGTTAGGGAAAGGAACGGGAATAGAAGAGGCAAAGCTAAAGGGCAGCTCAGACACATTATCAGCCAACACCAAAGTGAGCAGTGGTTCAACAAGCAGCCTCTCAAGTATGGGATCACTGAACCAGAGTCTGAACACAGTAGCCTCCTTGTACCGCAGTACCCTGGGAGAGGAGAACTTAATTGCTCGATTGCTGGAGAAGACGCGAGCAGAAGCAGCCACTGGAGGAGCGGGAGGGGAGGACATTCGTGCGTGTCTTGACATCCTGCTTAAATGTTCTGAAGATCTAAAGAAATGCACAGACATCATCAAGCAGTGCATCAAACGAAAAGCTGGTGGAGGGCCAGAAGATGGAGGAGCGAGTCCTGACAGTGTTTATCGGGCTGTCATGACCCGACTTAGTTCCTATCTAAAGAGATTGCCTTTGGAGCTGGAAGGGATTGGAAGTTTGGGAGGCGGTGGACTGGGAGGTCAGGGTGCACCTGGCAGTGGACACAGTGATCTGGCTGAACTGGTAAACACCCTTCACTCCATCCAGCAAGGACCATTCTCTCCAATATTTGGCAATGAGCAACCTCCTCGCTACGAAGATGTGGTGCAGTCACCTCCAATCCCAAAGACTGTTTCACACTCATCTACTCCTCCCTCCTCTTTATCTTCGTCTACATGTTCAAAATCAGATGTCATGTACATCAAATCAGTCCAGAATTCTACTCAGACTAAAAGTTCTCCTTTTGCAAATGGACTACAGTATCCTCATAACTCTTCTTTCACCCAACACACTATTTCTCCACCATCAGTCCCATGCTCTTCTTATAGCTCCTCTCCAACACACTCCCCATCCTCTCTTTGCAACTCACCAACCTCACCTTACACACACACTCCCCCAGCATCCCCCATGGAGGCTCTTTACATCGAGGAAGAAGAAGCAGATATGGCAAAGACTCAAGAGCATATCTCACTGCAGACACACACTCCAAACAGAGGGGCAAGCACGACCCAGAACAAAAATGGGACTATGTTGGGGCAACATCTGCACTTGTCTCCATCTAACACACTTCACAATTCTTCAAATAATTTACCAGCCAGCTCTGGCTACATTCCCTCCTGGCCTCAAACTCCCTCGCTAACAGCCCCAACACCCAAAGCTTTGTCACATAGGAATGACGACATTGACAAGCTGCTAATGGACTTGGAGAACCTGTCTCAGAGCATGAGCCACCCCAGAACCACAGAACCGCCTCTTCCAGCTAAAACTAGGAAGCGAGTAGGGGGCCAAGGAATTATCTCCAACGAGTCTGTAACTCACTCCAAAGTCACCCAGTTTCAAACTCAAAAACCTGCCAGCTACCAAAATGTGAATGGTCTTAGCTCCAGCACTACCCAGAGCATCACTCCTCCCCAGGGAGAGAACAATGAAGCTGGAGGGGCTGGAGATGAAGAGGATGGGGCACTTTTGTTAAGAATTCTTGAGAGCATTGAGAGTTTTGCCCAAGAGCTGGTGGATTCTGGGGCTGGAAGTACGGGAAGTGCTGAGAAGAAATACGGGAAGGAGCGGGAAGTGATGAGATTATTGCAGGATACATTGACTACTGCTGGTCGGGCCGATACTCCTGAGAGCACAAATTCACCAGCTCTCTCTACAGCTCCTTCCATGCACACTGTCCCAGCTATGAAGACAAAACACACAGAGGAAGATGCACCTGTGATTTCACTTACACCAACACCCATACCTGCAGTACCTGAATTTGAGGCTATTGTTGCAGTAGAACCTGAACTTAAACCTACATTAGATGCCTCTCCTGAGCTTCTGTCTTTGCCTACACCAGTGCTAGATGATATTACAGATGCTCCTGGAGGTGAACCTGTCCCTGAAACATCAGTACCTTCAAGGTTCCATAAGTCAACACACGGAGATGGACCTACAACTGTGGTCTCACCTGAACCTCCAGTTCCTGCTGCTACCTCAGCCCCAGAGGCTGTAAGAGATGCTGCCGTTGCTGTTAGTGAACCTGCTTCTATGGAAGAGTGTGGTGCAACCCTTCTAATTCAGCAGACGCCAGAGGTGATCAGGGTAAGTAACAAATACACAATCAACTAAACCAACTAAACTAAACAGGCTTAAATCGGAGGCAACTGGACTTAGATCAATTCTTGTTAGAAGACATTTCGACACCCATCTTGGAGTCTTTGTCAGCTTTGGTAGCTCACACTGCGCAGTAGTAGTGGCGCAGTGGGCCTGTCTAGTGGCACAGTGCGAGCTACCAGAACCTACAAAGACTCCGGTTACCTCCAATTTAAGCCTGTTGGCTGTTGCGTTGACCCGGATAACTGAGAATTTGCACAGGCAAGAAAGTGGAGCGTTTTGAGTGACTATAACTGAATTTTCATGTGACTGATATTGATAGGTAGTGACGGTAGTGAGCTATAGTTACTAATGCCCGTGGTTGGCATGCATGTGAATTAGCAAAGCGCTACATTAATTCTAAATTGAAGCCACTTACATTGTGGTGAATGGTCCTTACAAACAATCTCTGCTCCCCATCCATTTCTGGGACTTGCAGTGGGGTGGATTTCAAAAAGACTGAAGGAGGAGGTGACTAGCTTTTTGGAAGCTGGTGCCAAAAGCTCAGGCAACCTGATGCAAGTTTTTGCACTTTGTGCGCAAAGAGGCTTCTGTATGGAACTAGCAGAAAAAAAGTTCTGTCACATAATGTAAAAGCTGATACTGTGCAGGATGCAGACATTACAAAAACCTCATGACACTTTATGACAACAGTCATGACTATTAAAGGAATGTCATTAATAGTCATACTTGTCATGTTTCTGACAGGTTCATGACACATTTGGGTCACCTCCTTAACATAAAGTTTTGACATTTTAATCATTTTTGTCCCTCTTTTCAATGGGAAGCAAATTACTTCTGGAGTTTTTACAGCTTTAGTAGCTGTTGTGAATGCACAGTAAGAGTTATAGGCAAGCAGTGAAGTGAAGTATTTAAATGCAGGGATGGATTACTGAACAGTTATGAGCTAAGAGCTCAGGGAGCCCTGAAGCCTTGGGCTCTGCTCCAATAATCTCCTGTAATATACTGTAGGCTTTCATTGGGTTTGTTCATCTCCTGTCTGAATGTTGTTCTTTTATATCCACAAAATTCACAGGAATCTATTATTTAAAGGGCTGTTTTTCAACTATTGTTTTAGGGGCAGCACACTCTCAGCACACATGACCATAAACCACACACAGATTAAAAAGGTTATTTTCATATTATGATAAATGTTATGAGTTTAAGGCACCCCCCAACCCCACTTCATGTCCACCAAGTTCAGGTTCAAAATGTTTTTTCACTGTCAGCCCTGAAATTGTGGTGTAAAATGAAACCAAGTGTCCTCGTAGGGAGAGACTGGCTTTGAGCGTCTATGTTGAGTCCCATTTCTGGATTTTATGGGACGTTAATTATGAGTCCCTTTCATTAGGGAGTGGGCTCTTTATATAACTCTTGATTTAATTACGATTCAGAGGGCTGTGATGCCATTATAAAATGATTATCCGATTATATTGATGCATACAAAATCATACTTAAAACTCTGATCCACGGAAACTCTCAGACGTTAAAGAAACCAAATTATTTTGATGTACACTGCAGTGTCAAACAGTTTTCGTTGATAACTTTGTGTTGAACTTTCTCTTAAAATAACTAATAATAATAAATGTATGCTGAAAAAAGTAAATGTAACTAGACAAAGGTTTTTACTATGTAAATACAAGTGTGCATTGAAAATGTATACAGTGTTTACAAATCTACCTTGTTCCAATAGCACCATTGGCCTCAATGCTCCACATAAATTAATAGAGTAAAAAAACAACACAGACTAATCCTCCCTGCTGCAAGTGAAAGCCACACCCTGTCAACTGCATGGGCAAATCATGTGAGAACCTGCTAATGTTTAAGTCAAAGAAGTCCCATAAAAACATTATTATTTTAAAAATCATTATATGCAAACATGCTTTAAGAAGATGCAAAATAAGTAAACAAACATCAAACATTTCAAATATTGCAAACACATATCATTTCCAAAAGTTTTAAAATACCACAATAAGTAAGAAAAACAACAAAAAAACAAGCATCAAAGAATTGAAATATTTATTAACAGATAGTTTTGAAAAAATATAAAAATTCAAAACAAATGTAACACAGTAAATAAATAAACAAATATATAGAGATAAATTGTAGTAAATGCAATGATTGACAAAGAACCAAAAGAGGTTAAAAAAACAAAACTGTCTTATGGGGACAAGAGCCTGGGCCCCATTGGGGTAAATACAGTTGGTGGGTCAGGGGTTAAGTTTAGAACTACGGTGTGAATTGAGTTTAAGTCAGGGTTAGAGTTCGGTCAGGGTTAGGCTGTAGAAATGACCAGTAAATAAATGGAAGTCAATTCAAAGTCCTCATGAGGATAGAAGAACAAACGTTTGTGTTTGTGTGTGTGTGCACATGCCTTTTTGCTTTGATCTTCTTAACTTGTTTTTAATTCCGTAAAGCTCCTTGCATTGGCTCCTGGTTTGAAATATGCTATAAAAATAAATTTGCCTTTCCTTAACGGACAAAGTCTTGGCTTGTTGCTCATATTTAGCCACAAATTTTATAGAATAAACTGGTGCAATACTGGTGAAAGCTGCTACTTTAAAGGAGTGATAATTGCATTTTTTAAAAATATCAATATAATCTAAGTGAGCAGATGCATATTTTACCAATCGAACAATGCATCATAAAAAAGATGAGCAGTGGTCGTAATGTTACGGCTGTTATGGTGCACATTAAGAAACAGACTGATTCTTTTGCTCTTTGTATCTGTCATATGAAAAAGACAAGGGTTTTCCTGCTAAAGCAGTGGGGCTGATGCTGCTGGAGCCAATGAAATGTGATGATTAGTGTAATTAAGTGTGATGAACTGAGTCAGTTTCCCTAAAAAAGGGCTGAAGCTCTGAATCATTGAACAGAACAGCTTATTGTGTTAGGAGTGGCTCTTTGTTGACTTTTCCTGATTTGTGTGTGTGTGTGTGTGTGTGTGTGTGTGTGTGCGCGTGTGCGTGCGTGTGTGACTGCTGAGACTGTGTGTTTAGCTTTCTTCACAAGGGAATATTTAGAGGTAATTTAGGGTTGTGAAGTAGTGAATTGGAGCGTGTGTTTTGTGTGTATCTGTGTGTGTGCACATGAAATACTGCCAGTACAATATATAATCTCAGAAAGTAGCGTTGCCTCCACTTGATGTGGATTTTCAGCCGCAGAAAGTGAATTTTAGTAATCATATAAGACAGATAAGCACAGGCCTCCGAGTGTTCCTTTTGTTCATTTTGTTTCTGTGGATTTAATTACTCTCTGCATCTTTTTGCATTAATCCTACTCCTCACTTCACTCCCACTGCTGTTTGTATGTGTTTATTTACTGAGCTTTGTAACCTTATGCCCTGCTGAGATGTAGGGCGCCTACTTATGAGGTTACCATGGCAGCAAGCGCAGTCAGAGCTGACGTCCAACAAACAAACACTGTTACGTGGCTCGCATGTACCTATCAGTCTGTCAGAGCCCCTTTTCTCCATTTTGAACGTTGCTGATGTTTGTTGTGTCCTCCTGTCACCTGTAGCGAAGTTCACCACAACTGCTCTTCCTGCCCCGTGATTGGCCAGTGTGATATTTTAGGAAACTTGAGTAACAGTTGTTGCTGTGTGCAGGGCAGAGAAACTTAATGAGGCGTGCTGATTGGAGCACAGCAGGAGGGGGTAGAGGGTGGGTGGAGCATTTGGCACACCAAGTGTTAATGGTATCATTACCACCACCACCCCACCCCTCCGCCTTTGGCAGAACTAGGTGTGAGGGAGGCCTAA
The DNA here is from genome assembly GCA_034783495.1 of Millerichthys robustus. Lineage (NCBI taxonomy): Eukaryota > Metazoa > Chordata > Actinopteri > Cyprinodontiformes > Rivulidae > Millerichthys > Millerichthys robustus. The sequence continues at coordinate 946,908 of JAVKLF010000002.1, forward strand.
ATCTGTCTGCCCCTCGGTACTATGGCATCCCGCTAACAGACTCACTGTCGCCACAGTGTAAGTGGAACCTTCGTATATGTACGTGAGATGATATGAAAGCTTAATGAAAGTTTTATTTGCTAGCTGTTTGTCTGTAGCATTAGCAAAATGTCTCTTTAGCCAGTGGACAGATTTTGTTGAAACTAGCAAAAAGTAGTCACTGGATAAACATTTTTAACTGATTAGCTTTTGTGGTCTGCACCGCCACTGAGCAAACTTAGCAAAACACAAAAATGGGTACAACTCAGTTGATTTTTACAAATGTTGAGCTAAGAGTAGTAAGCTAAGTGGTAGTAGTTAAGAGTCTTTTTCAAGACATGCTTTTATGTCAAACTGATCAGGCAAGAACAGTTTTTAAAACTTATCCGTTAGCTAGTGGAGTCATTTCTGTGTGTCTGGTAGCAAATTATCTCATAAATCACTAGATGGATTTATCAAAACCTTCTGAAATTAATCACCAGATAAACATCTACCACTGAAAAACTTTTGGATGCATTCCAATTAAGAATGTTTGCCACAAGTGACAATAATTCAACACGTTTACAGATGTTGCACTAAAATCTGGTGCGATGGTAGCTGAGAGTCATCCACAACACATACTCTGAGCTCTGAGCACTAGACATTAAGGAAGATCTTGGCATAAAATTTTGTCATCAAATGTAAGAGTCAACACTGTTTGTCTGTAAGCAAAATATTTCATGGAAGCTAAAATTTGGTGTGGTTGTAGCTTAAAGTCATTCCCAACATGTACTCAGAGAGTTAATACATTTCACACAAGTTACAGATAAATGTGTCTCATTACGAATATTTGTGACTGTGTGTGTGTGTGCCCTAGTTTGTGTATTTGTGCTACTGTAGGTCACAGCTGAGTTTAGGAATAGCTTCTAGACACACGACACCGTCACTCTGGGAATTATGCTAATATTCTTCAGCGTCAAACCCTCCCCCTCCCCTCAGTTAGACATTAAACTGCCAATCGAACTGTAAACAAGGCCAACCCACCCACCCCCACCCCCCAGGCCTGCCCATGCAGCCCTACACCACATGCTCCACCATGGGCTCTTCTTTCACTTGGATAGGAAGTTCTGCTAAGGCCTCAGCGATGATACTGGTGTAGAGAACCAAACTGGGCCTTTTGTACCTGTCTGAAAAAAAAAATCCACATTTATCTCAATGCTGACAAGATTGCCTGCAGTTCTAAAACAGAAGCCTACAGAATACATCAGGGCGATGTGGAGCATTTAAGGACACAAAGTTGGTTTGTGGTCTGACAAGTTAGCAGCCTCCTTTCTCGTCCTTCTTGTTTATTTTGAGAGGAATCAAAGGAGTCGTTTGTTTTGTTTCGACCCGGCCAATGGTGACATGATGTAAAGATGCACTCCTGCCTGTCAGTTTGACGGCTTAATTCACCCTCAGCTGGTCTGCTTCCAACGCTTCGCTGCACCAGAATAGCTCCGGCCATTTAAATCTTGCTTTTGGATGTGCTGAAAGTTGAAACATCTTCTGCTGGAAAATGTTTTGATCTTTGGCTTGAAACAGGACAAACCTTCGGTGCCAAACTCAAAAATATTGTTCACTCTTCACTGAAGATGATAAATGAACGAATCAATATATTAGGCCTTTCTACGAAACAACATTCTGATAAACCATTTTAGTTACAACCTGTTGACTTTTCCTGAATCTGTTTATATTTTGTTTGGTTCAGTTAGAATTGAAAGAAAGATTAAAAAGAAAGGGGTCTCAAGGAGATCAAGGAACAGGTACATGTTTCATTTAAATCTGTCGGTTCATAAGATATTTTGAGACAGAGACACTAACACTAAAAAACCCAGCTCTTGCCTTTTGTTGGCAAACGATAAAGAACAGACACAGAAAGAGACAACAGACGAGTTTTGTGACAGCGCTGCAGGGAGGATGGTTGTGCTGCTGGGCCCTGCAGAGTGCAGTTGTTGACTTTGGGTTGACGGAGGATGACATCATTCCTTGGCTGATTCCACAGGAAATAAGGTCACAGCAGGAACTTTGGCCAAGTGTGGAAATTGGCCCCTTCCAACCTTGGTGAAGCACACAGATGAATGCATTCTTTTTAACCCACACTGGATGTAGCAATACTCAGTGTTTTGAGCAGTGGCGGGCCATCAGGGCCTGCAAGGACTTCTCTGCTGGCCTAAAAATATCTGAATCACAGACTGATGTTAATTATATTTTGTCCATGAATACGTATTAAATAA
>JAVKLF010000002.1:1022407-1033439 GCA_034783495.1 Millerichthys robustus
GTGTGTGTGTGTGTGTGTGTGTGTGTGTGTGTGTGTGTGTGTGTGTGTGTGTGTGTGTGTGTGTGTGTGTGAGACACAGAGAGAGTGAGCTGATTTCCTTCTGCCCAGTTCAGTTTACAGATAAAAGCTGTTCTGAAATCAGGATGTGTGTCTCGCTGTGAACGCCCTGCTCTGCTCTGATCTGATGGTCACTGTGTCACAGCTGGAAGATAATTTCTCTGCTCAAAGTCTGTCCTGTTCTGTGACGTTAAAGACGGATGAATATATATATTTATTGCTTGGCTTAATGCTCATAATCTGTGTGTTTGCACAGGTGATCCTGGTGCAGGTGAACCCAGGGGAGACGTTTACCATCCGGGCGGAGGATGGCTCTCTGCAGTGCATCCAGGGTCAGTTCTACGGCTCCTCCAGCATTAAGTTCTCATATTAACATGCAGCTCTGGTTTCTACGCTCACGTGTGTTACTGTGACACAGAATGCTTCACATGTTTTCACTGGTGTGCTGCCTACACGTGATTAGACAGGATTTCGGGACAGAAGTTTTATTGAAGTCTGCTGTACAAAGAGAATCTTTAGCTTGAACAAAGCTAGCAAAAAAAATAACAAAAAACATCTAAACTAGAAAACCTGTATTTTCTGTGTTAATTCAGTGAATGCTGAATGTCTGCTGGGAACTGTTGAAGAAACTGAAACTAAATTATTAAAGTTCTAACAAGCAGTATAAAACTATAATCAGCTAAATAATGAGCTAAAAGCTAAAAATAAGCTAAACGAAGCTGACAGCTTAAACCAGAGCCAAAAACAAAAATTTACACACCGGAGCTAAAAGATTGATTTATCAAAACAGTGGCTAAAAGCTATAGCAAGTGAAATTGTAGCTAAACAGTAGCAAAAAACACAGTTGCTAGAAACTAGCAAAAACCTAAATTTTGCAAAACCTGTTGCTTAAAGCTAACAGTAGAAAATTTGTATCTAATAGCTTAATTTAGCAGAGCAGTACTTAGATGCTAACATTAGGACAACAGTTGCTAAAAGCTAAAGTGGTAAAATACTTTTTGCATCTCATATAATATTGCAAAATTTGGGGAGATCTGTTTGTGTTCGTTAGTCTTTAGTACTTTCTTTTTGAACAAAAAATAGCCATTTGTTTATTAAATGAAGACAAGGAAGAGACATGAATCTGACCTGTGGTCACTGTGACAATTTAATCTGAACGTTAAGATGAAACACTCCTAAACTGTGTTCCCCCTGTAGAGCAGTCCAGTAGCAGTAGGAGGGTTAATTATCTCACTTTATTTAAAATAGCACATTGATGAGAGATTCCATCATCTATTGATGCACTCTGACTCCATCTGATATCAGCTCATGAAACTTCTGAACTTTTAATGATAGAAGGATGTGACAGAAACATGGGATTTCCCCTGACTCTTTTGGAAGTTGTCCCACTTTGATGATGTCAGACAGAGCCTGTAAGCTGTAACTTTCAAATGAAGCCTTTGTTTTTTGTACAGTTGCCTTCCCTCTCTTGATGCTTGTCTTCTTTCTGTCCTTTAGCCTCTAAGGGGAAGCTATTTTGGCCAGATGTAGGCTGCCACTCCTCCTGTAACCCCCTCCCTCGTCCCAAACCCAATCATTGTCACAGCATTCAGGGATTTAGTAAATAGCAGCCCCCACTTCCTCATCCACGTGCTGTGTAGTTCAGTTTTTTTTTCCTGAAATCAGAGGGGTTGCTGCAGGAAAGCCTCCAGGCAGAGATGATTCCAGGAAAGAAACAAACCATGGACGGGTGGCCGAGTGCAGGGAGGTGCAGACATAACCAACACGTGACATCATAGATGTGGTTAAATGACATGAGAAAAGACGAACATTGACACGGTGCTGATGCACTTGTGTTGTGGTTCCACGTGTGCGTCTTACTGCAAAACATTAGCATGTTGTCACCATTTTCATGTTCACGTCTGTATGTTACCAAAATGTCTTTCAGGAAAATGTTTTGAAAACTACAAAGAGGAATCTTTGCAACCTTTTCCAATCTGCCCAATTCAAGATGGCTGCCTTAGCCTTAAAAAAAAATACAAACCTGGGTAAACCTCAAAATTAGTGCAGTAGTAGAGGAAACTGATCCTCAACACATATTTGGGCACTAACAGATTTTAGGGTGTTTGTTCACAATTTTATTATAACCAATTTGGACTCAACTCTGACTGTTGGCAAAATATCTCAGGAACCTATGGACATTTAAAAAAAAAATCAAATCGTCAGGAAACATGCGTTGGATAAACCTCAACGATTGAATAATCTTTAGGGGCGACTTCTCTAAAAAGAGTCACCACTACTGAATGACATTAAAAACACAGATATGGCTGTAATTCAGACTTTTTTTAACAGATATTAAGCTAAGATTCGGTGTAGTTCTAGCTAAGGAGTCATTTACAACATATACCGTTTATAGCTGTAGCTCTTGACGGGTATATATAATATAACATATTGTGCATCATCTTAGACGTAAAACTTTGGCAATAATTGTTGGAACCATCCCTCTTTGTCTGTTAGCCAAATAACTCCCAAATCACTGGATGGTACTTAATTAAACTTTTAACTAGTAATCTCTGGGTGTACATCTACACCTGAATAACTTTGAGTCGATCAGATTCAAGATGGTCGCCAACACGACGACATTAGCCAACACAAATTTTGTTTTAACCCTCCCGTTGCCCTGGGGTCGTGCGGGAGGGTTAAATCTGTCAGTTTCCAGATATCAAAATCTTGCAATATTGCCTGAAATTGGGTTTATTGTTACTTTGAGGATGTGACCAAAACAGCCACAATGCAGCATGAGATGATCTTAGTCTAAATCTCTGGCATGAAAGGTGGTGAGTGTGCATTTCTTTTGAAGTATGCTGTGTAGATTTTTTTAAGGTCAAGGCAAATTCATACACAAATTCCAGCCTTTTCCCTCAGTTTTCCCCCCATGGATCTGGTCAGCAGGTTTTCTGAGCTCAGTGCGATTGGAAGACTCTTCAGACAGACTTAGTTGGATTGCTGAGACCTCCAAGCTCTGTGTTTGCACTTGCTGGTGTACTGAGAAGCCTGGATGTGTGTTTGTGTGTATATGTGTGTGTGTGTGTGAGTGTGAGACTTTTCAGAATGAGGTTTCAGAAACCTCAGGGCACAACTTGCAAACAGATTTACTATAAAGTCATCTCTGTGTAGCTGCTGCACCTCGGCTTTTTGTCTTCTTTGCTTTCAAACTCTAACTGCTAACTCTTCAAAACCTTTTTAACTCTGTAGAAAGGTTATGAACAATAAACATCTTACCTGTTGAAAATAGCTCTTTGAATGACCTCATTTTTGACCGACTGATGAGCGAAAAGCTAGTCCAAGTAAATTCAAAACTAAATTAGATTTTTTGCTCTAAAAATTTAATGACAAACATTTTATAAGGGTTAATCTGAAAGTCACAAACATTATCACCACAGTTCTGCTTCTTTAATGTTTCAGGACAGTGAGTTTTGAATACTTTCTAGTTTAAATTGATAACTAAAAGAAGAAATTAGTGTCACCATACTATTTTTGTTGTTGTTTTTTTACACCGGTGCTTGTTTGGTAAATGTGCCCCCTCCCCCTCTTTTTTTCACACAACACCCCCACAACAAGAAAACAACTTGGGGGGTCTTACTGTCTGTTCCCGTCATTGAAGTTTATTTTGAAAGGATTATAAAGTGGAAACTACGGTCACGGGTGAGCTCAGGTTTACTCTAAGAATACATGGATCACCCTCCATGTTGACCCATTAGACGGGTGAAAATAAAGAAATATAAATCTCCCTGGCTCTATATATCTGACACTTTGTCTCATGGAGATGAGGTAGTGGGGTCAAAAAGGAACAGAAAATGTTGATATTTAACTACCAAATTGAGCCGTTTTTTTGCTTAAAATGACCGTCCTTTTTATTTTTGTTCATTTGCAAATAGCGGTGGCAGCAGTTAGTCCCGTCATGTTGTAATATATCTGTTGGAAGTATTACATAAGGTTAGATGAACAGAAACTGACGGTGGAGTCAATGTCTGCAAAATATATTTATTTGAAATGACAGCAGTTTAAAAATAAAAAAGCACTTTACTTTAGTCTGGGTCGTGCTCAAGTTGTTTCATCAGTTTTTCTTCCTTCAAACTGAGGTCATTCTTAATGCTATCCACATCAGGTAAGATACTGCGTTCGGAACTTTTTCAAGGAACTTCACTTCTGTGTATCTGAGTATTTGCCGTCGGTGCTGCTCTTTCCCTTCGCTCCTGGCTGAATTCTGCTGTGTGTCTTTTTCTAGGGTGTTCCTTTGTGACTCTTTTGTTTTTCTCTTTTAGCCACAAGTCAGTTTATCTTAATCTTATCCTTTCCTGTATCAGTCTGCTAATTAGCATGTTTTCTGTGCGAGTGTCTGCGCGTCTCCATGCTGTGTTTAAACAGACTGACCTGCCGATGCTTCAGGGGTCAGCTCCATCTCACACACACACACTCCCAGTCTCTTGTCATTGCCCCTCTCCCCACTCCGTCAGTTTTTTTTAGCCCCCCACACCCCCTAGGCCATTCCCCTGAGCTTTCCCACACTCACATCAAAGAACAAGACTCTGGAGGGTGTGTTAGAGCACCCTGCTCTGGAATTCGAGTGTTTAGCGTTTTACTTGCGTGTGTGTGTGTGTGCTTTACAAGGTCGTGTAAGTTGACTGTGTTGTTTGGTCTTTGTAGGACTTTTATGGGGGATGATATGGCCGGGTGGAGTTGATGTGTGTGTATGTGTGTGTGTATGTGTGTGTGGGTGGGGGGGCACAGAGGATGTGACATCATGAGGCCTGGGTGGCAGCAACTCGGACTCTGAGACACGTTGCTAATATTTTGTTGATGTTCAGCAGGTCTTAGAGCTAAGTGCCTGTCATTCAGGCGGGAGGGTGGTGGTGGGGGGGATTAGGGCCCCCGGGAGTTATTTAGGACTCTGAGTTGGAATGAGCGGTGACGTATTCTCCATAACCCTGGCATGTCATAGGAAGCATTTTTGCTTTGGAGGTTAACGTGAAACTGTGCTTTTAAACGGCGTCTGAAACTCCTGAGATAATATTGTTCTTTATCTTCTTGGAGTTATCATGTTTTTTTTCATTTGCTACAGTTAATAATTATTGCAGGCTGCATGGAGATGAAGGCGGGCGATTATGTTTTGCCTGCGTCTGTAGGTGCATGTGTCTATTAGCAAAATATCTCACGCACCACTGGATGGATGCTCTTGAAACTCCCAGAAACAATGATTGGCTGAACACCTCCAACTGATTAACGTTTGTAGTTAAACAGATTCAATATGGCTGCCACAGCTCAGTGAAATTAACCAATACAAAAATGTCAATTTAGAAACATTTGAAATTGGTTGTGGTAGTAGTTTACATTCATTCATAACCCTTACTCTAAGCACTAACAGATCACAGACAATCTCTGTTTAAAACTTTGGCATCAAGTGATAAGGAGTCTTTGTAGGAACGCTGCTTTTTGATATAATTGGATATTTGCATTACAAAAAGTCAATATACTCACATTCATACCAAGTGGTATAATGAATTATATTTTTTAATTACCAAGCCAGGTCACCCCTTTAAAGTTATACCAGTATAATTCAGTGTATATTTATTGCTGCTTTACCACAGTTGCAACATGGAAAATGTAGTCCTGCTGTTAGAAGCAGTCCTGCCAACTTGGGTCACTTTTTTTTTGTTTTAACAAATGCAGCTCTACTGGACCCTGCTGCTGTTCCACACACACCACCAATCTGTACGTGTGGAATTGGAACAGAGCAGAGTGAGAATGAAGGTCTGGTTTGGATTTGCCTGCAGATGCGTGCAGTTTGCTGGCTTTCTCTCCCCGTGTTGAACAGATCCTTACAGCTTGGCCTTGTCTGGGTGCGTCCCGGTTCTGTTTTTTCTCATCTTTTCACTTCTGCTAAAGTTTTACTGGCGTGCTGTTTTTTTTTTTTTAGATGCTCCACTGACCGTCACTGCGATAAGATGTATCAGTGGAATTCACCTTTATTAAACTAATGCCGCATGGTAACAAACCACTGTAGCTCTTTTTTGTTTGTGTTTGTCTGTCTGTTAGCCCTATACTTCATGAACCGCAAGGCAGATTTAGCACAAAACTCTTTAAAAGTGATCTTTGGATGTATACCTACAACTGATTCACATTTGAAGTTAGCCCAATTCAAGATGGCTGCTGCAGCTAAGCAAAGTTAGCAAACACGAAAAAGACGATAGCTTAGTCAGTTTTATAGTCACTGAGCTATAACTTGGTGTGGCAGTAGCTGAGAGTTATCTCGACCTCACGTTATCTGCCCTAACTGATCGTATGAGATATTTGTTACGAACTCTGACTTTCACCGTTAGGGAAGTCTGTGTGTCTGTCAGCAAAATATCTCTTGAACCGCAGGACAGATTTGAATGAAAGGTTTGGAAAATTGTTACCTGATGACATCTACAACTGATTGGAATCAGCGTGATTCAAGGTGGCTGCCACTGGTAATCACTTTTAGCAAACACAAAAATGAAAATAAAAGAATAAATAATACAGATGCTGATCTAAGATTTGCCATGGTAGTAGCTGAGAGTCATCCTCAACAGATCCCTGTGAGTATTAGCAGATCACACAAGGTCTGTCTTAAAACCTTGGTGTTCAAAGTGGTGGGTGATGTGCATTCCTTGTCAGAATTGCATTTTCTAATCATAAAGCCTTAATTGACATCTATTATCCATTATCTTAACCCGCTTCTTCCAATCAGGGTCACGGGGGTCACTGATGCCCATATCCAGCAGTCACAGTGCGAGGGGTGGGGTACACCCAGGACAGGTCGCAAATCCAATATCCCAAATCAAATAGCAAAAATGGTGAATAATGCGTTGATAAAGACAATATAATTAAACCATGTCCGCCAGCCTCTTCGTGTTCATGTCACTGACTTTGTCTCAGCTTTATCCTCTGCTGTCGTGTTTGTCTCAGCTCGATGGACGCTTCTGATATCGCTCCTGTTGGGTTCACTGCATCGCTACAGAAGCTTCCTGAGGTTTTCTTTACTCAGCCTCAAGACAAAGTGTGCACTTCTACACTCGGGGCCCTTTGATCTAAATGGAAATAGCTGGTTGAGAGAAATGCGGTGGAAAGTCTTGCAGCCTGTGTTTATAGTACTTCGAGCCAGATGGCTCTAAACAAGCTGGGGAGAAGACGTAAATACATTTTTCTCCAAAGGGCTGCATTTAGTGGACTGGTTTGGATGGCCGCATTGCTGCTCAGAACCAGAAGTGGTTGTTTTAGTCCTTTTTCCAAACCTACCGAAAATCCAAATCCCACTTGTGTGAAGCAGTTTGACAGGATCACTTTTTAAAAAATGAAGGGCCTAGCATTTCTTGCAGCAATACATATGGCCCATTTATTTAAGCCCAGTATGTTCAACTAGCTTATAACCACTGATTATTTGACTAATACTGATTAGCTGTGGTAGCCACCTTAAATCAGAGCAGGTTTGCCACTTCTGCTATAAGCAGCACTTAAAGTATGTTTTGTGAAGAAATCTCCGCTACAATCAAACCAAACTGTAGTTGGCTCTAAAGGTTCAGTATTCGTACATCCAATGGATTGAAAGTTATAAAAAGAAAGTTGTCCATTGGTTTGTGAGACATTCGCTGACAGACAGAGTTCACTTCAGTTTATGTCAAATTTCTAAACAAAATCTTGGACAATCTATTAGTACTCAAAGTACGTGTTGGGGATCGATCTTGGCTACTACCACACCATATTTGAGGTCAGTATTTGTAAAATTAACAGAGCTGCTCAATATATTTGTTCGGTAAAGTCAGTTGGCTGTGGCAGCCATTTTAAGTTTGGTCGACACCACAAGTTAATTAGTTAAAAATGAACCGTAGCTCATATAAGTGACTACACCCCTCACTTTTGTGGCCAGAGATTTCAACATTATTGGCTGTATGTTAACTTATTTTCAGGGGACAGCATGTTTACACTGTTACACAAACTGTACGCTGACTACTTTACATGGCATCAAAATGTTATATTTTCAGTATTATCCTATAAAAAGTTAGAAAAATATATCTTGGTATTTGGTAAGATACTGTATGTTCAACAGTTACTCTTTGCAAGTTGCATTAAAACCGGTCCAGTGGTTCATGGTACAGACAGGAAGTACAAGCCGAAACATTATTGCTCGCCTGCTTCTTTTAGCAGTGGAGGATAACGATCAGATAATGTTCAGGTTTGTGCGTGCTACTGAATGCCTTTGATTTCCTGCAAGCTTGGCTTGCAGAGCTTCTCTAACCTCGCTTGACAGCCAGGTGAGAGAAGCTCTTATCTTCATGTTTGTGTGCCTCCAGGGCAACTGTAAACCAGATTCTGGAGACGTGTTTAGTACATTTAGCGTCATGCATCTGGAAAACTGGTCACCGCTGGAACAGACTTTTACTCCAGGTGTTGTATAATGAATGAAATGTGAACCTTTATGGCATCGTTAGAGTTCATTTGTGTGTGTGTGACAAAGTTAGCAGAAATTGTTGTGTGCCATGCCATTCTCAGTTATAAACTCAGTACCCTTATAAAGCAGGGCACAAGGAGGGAAGAGAGAAAAAAATGATATAAGACCGTAAAACTAACTAGCAGAATGGTAGGTAAGCGTCACAGTTAGCAAAACTATAACTAAATGCTAAAAATGGTAATACTGTTGCTAACAGATAGAAATAGAAAAGCTGTAGCTAAAGGCTAAAATAAGCTAATTTGTTGCTGAAAGCTAAATGGAGCCAACCCTTAACTAAAATTTGAAAACAGCGAAACCATAGTTGCAAATCAAAAAAATAGCAAAATGGTTGCTAAAAATGGCAAAAAGTGAGCTAAATGCTAGAAAAAGTTAAATATTTGCTAAAGGCCTCAAAGCATAAAACAGTAGCTAAATGCAAATCTATGAAAACCATAGCTAGACTTAAACAAGGCAGCTAAAAATGCATAAGAGCAAAATAAAACAAACATTCTGAAGACTTCAGAACACATTTTTCATCCTAATACATTTTTATGGGAACAAAGTTTGAAAATAAATTTGATAATTCAAAAGGTATAGATGATAAAAACACTACAAGTTGCAGTTATATATTAGAGTATTGTGATATATAAACAGTTGAAATTGCGCAAATTCTGCAGAAGCGCTTTGGCTGCAAGAGAAACCGTAAAGAGGAAAACGGTGTGAGCACCGACCGCATTCACACAATGAAGGAAGGCGAGTGGAAAAGAAAATGGGAGAGACTGGTGCTGCATGTCTGGTCGTGCCATGCATTCTGGGTGAGGCCACTTCCTGCCTGCGATGACCCCGGCCACCTCGGCAACGCTGCAGAGTCGCTCGGGGTTTCCAGCTCGGACTCGCTCTCGGCCCGCTCGGGCAGCCTGGGGGTGGTTTGTAGGGGGCGGGGGACTATAGGGAACTGGTGTGGAACTCTGGAGACTACAGAATCTGTCTCCGTTTGGTGAGGCTGTGTGAAAGTGGATGTGCGCGAACGGCAGCTGTGCTCAGGGGATGGCTAACAGAATTTTCCAGACAGACAGAGGTTTTTTTTTCTTCTTCCAGGGCTGAAATTCTTTGGCAGCTCAGGGTACAGCTGGAGCACTTCTCTGCCTCTCCACCCTCATTACCTCCTCCTTTTTCTTTCCACCTTTTCCACTTCCTCCTTTGTTTCCCTGTCACCCTTCTCTTACTATATTTTAAACCTTTTTTTAAAACTCCTACTTGATGTGCTCATAGGATCCTTATAAGAAATGCTGAATGCTCTTGAATTGGGTTATGCTTTACGTGACTGTTCTATAAACGAGTCGTGATGTGACTCATCAGAAAGAATCTAATTCAAATAAAATGAGTAAAATCATTTTTGCACAGCTGCAGGTTCCATGTGCCCATTGTTATCGCCCGCTGCCGGTAGGTGGAGAATAATGATTAAAGCAAGTAAGTGTTTGTCTGTCTGCTAGCAAAATATGTCAAGAACCACTGGAAAAAAATTTAACAAAACTTTTAGGAATAAATCATTGGACAAACATCTACAACTGATTAATATTTGGAGTTAGTCTGATTCGAGATGGTTGCCACAACCAACTGACTTTATAAAACATCTAATTGGATATAATGCAGTCTTACAGATATTGACCTTAGTTTGGGTTTAGTGGTAGCTAAGACTGATCTCTAAGCTATTCTAAATAATAGCAAACTGCACCAAATCTTTGTTTAAAAGGTTGCCACTAGCTCCCACATTTGGAGCCAGCTTGGTCTGTCTGTTAGCAAAATAATCTAATGAACCACTGCGTGGATTGTAATAAAACTTTCATGATGAAACCGCTGGACATAAATCTACAACCGATTACATTTTGAAAGTAACCCAATTCAGGATGGCTGCCACAGCTAACCCTTAGGTGGCGGGGTCATTTTGACCCCAGAGCAGCGGGAGGGTTAACTGTGTCAGCCAACGCAGTAATGGCTACAGCTCAGTCAGTTTTGCAGATATTGAGCTAAGATTTTGATTTGATGTTGTTGTAGCCGGGAGTGCCGCTTTTTTCGTGCTCTGATCAGATTGGATGGGTGGGAGTGTGTCAGTTGGTGGTTGGACCAACCAGGAGGTCGAGGAGTGATTGGAGACAATGGTAGATCAACCCCCAAAAATGACCTGACCTGACCCAGAATCTGTTCCTTATATCTCCACCACACTGTCAAAAATTATATGTTCTCTTATCTAACAGCTGTAGGACACATGCAAACACCGTGCAAACACAGTTTTTGTGAACGCTGCATAGTAGCTGGAGATTTGGGGGGGAAAGTCCCTGCTAATGCAGGGCTTCCAGTTTTTCCCTTCTGTTGTTCTACTGACATTCTCTCCTCTCTTTTTCCTTCTTTTCTTCAATACACACACACACACACACACACACACACACACACACACACACACACACACACACACACACACACACACAC
>JAVKLF010000002.1:1065034-1090576 GCA_034783495.1 Millerichthys robustus
CACACCCACACACACACACACACACACACACACACACACACACACACACACACACACACACACACACACACACAGAGTCTCTTTTGCTCTTGTTTTTAATTCTGACATGCTCATTTACACACAGGGAGGTCATGCTGAGGTTGTAATTCCATGACTTCACTGTTGCCATGAGTCATAAGTGAACCCTAAGGCAAATTACTGCTGCCGCCCCCTCCCCCCACTCTGAACCTGTCCGAGGGGATCAGACACATTCTCTTACACCATCTCTTGCACATCACTTACACTAAGTAGACAGCCGTCACAAACTTTCCTCTTTTTCATGTGTCAGGATGTGAAAGCAACATATTACATTTGGCATATGTTGTTGGTAACAAAGCCCATTAAGCAGCAAGAACTCTGAAGAAAATGTTATCAGTCAGTTGCGTCATAGTGGAACAAGTTTGGGCATCAAGTAAAAAAAGGAAAAGGTTCATTTACAGCTGTGGCCTTTAAAAAAAACTCTAACTGAAAGGGTTTTCCACAAAATAAAGTTTTACAGTGTATTTGTTAAAATTTCCTTCTGGTGACAGCCATCCTAGTTTTCTTTACTCACCACTTCACTCACTTTCAGGCCTGGATTTCTTCGTAGCTTTTCTCCGCAGAGAGAGGCGGATACAAACCGTGGGGCCAGATGTGGAAATTTACTGTAAATGCTAGAAAAGATGCACCACCTAAAACAGAAAAGCCTAAAATAAATGACCATATATGTTAGAAAAGCATATCCCATTCTACAGATTTCAATCTAATTAAGGCATTGAATTTGAAGAAGTCTTAGTAACATATATTATTTTCAGACTTTTTTTCTGTCTTTTCTAAACTAGCTGGATAATTGTCCTGTTGCAGTTACTCCACATGCCCACAAGGGTGGCCAGGAACCGGAGCTGCAAAGTGAGCCCACGTTATAAGCCCTTCACCACCGTGTTTGGCAGTTGGCGTTAGACATTTGATGATGCGCGTTCAAGTTTAGGGTAGGGGCGTGGCTTTGGACAGAGCGTTGACGGGATGTGGAGGAGGGGGTGGAGCTTAGAGGAGCTGCCGCTTGCCAATCTTGCTAGCTCTCCAAAATTACCAACCCTAGCTTTACTGTCAAAAATCTAAGTAAAGATGTTGCACAACAAGTAGCACTTAAAGCATGAGCTATGGAATACTCTAAACTTCAAGCACCCCAAACATTAGCACGATATCTTAAAAAAAACCTGAGTTACAGCCAATTTAGTTGTATTGGGTTGGCTTCAACAGGTAATCAGTTCTAGAGGTATATCCAATGAATGTTTCCTGAATGTTCGAGTAAAATTAGATGAGCGGTTCATGAGAAAATTTGCTAACGGACATAATGCATTTTGTTTAGTTAAAGGCAAACTTTTAAACAAAACTTTTGAGCTACCTGCTAAAACTTGAAATATATGTTGAAGATCAATCTAAGCAACTACCACACCAAATCCTCACTCAATACCTGTTAAATGTATATTTTTTTCCCTTATTTTTAGCCATTTTTGTGGTTTGCTTTTAGGTTTGTTGGGTTATTATTGTAAAGTCAAGCCAGTCATCACATATCGCAGCACAATGACCTGCAGAAAAAGTTGCTTGGAAAAGCTATAACAGTCATTGCTGACGTCAGATGTTTCTTTGAATAATTATCTACACATGTAGGGGACAGCTGACTGAAAATGATGCGTCATGGTGACTATTATGATATTGATTTCCAGAAACAGATGGCTTCAAAAACAATCCACACTTTATATAAACAAAGCAAAGTAATTGTGATAGATAAGCCATTGAAGGTTTTTTTTTTTAATGTTTTAATTTTTTGGTGATCCTGTTTTATGTTTTTTTTATGTTATTCATGCTTTTCAGTGGAAAGCTGGACCATTTAATGTTTTTTTTTTTCCTTTCCATGCGAGGGTTGTGTTCATCACAACTAGATGAGATGAAATATGTGCATGATGAAGAAAACAAGTGTTGCATCATACATTAGTCTACAGACGTTGGGGCTGTTTTTTGTTTCTGTTTTGAGAACCTGTTTTTCCACAAAGAATGGATTTTATAGTTAGGTAGAAATTGTTCAGACACTGTAAGAGCTGATTAAGATATTTTGTCTCATTAGTCCTCCAGATTTTCAAGTTAAATCGTGGAAAATGTGCATTTGATTTTAATAGCAGCCTGTTCACATAAAAAAGCCATCTTCTTGTCAAACTGACAGCCTTGTTTTCAGATGTGCTGCCAAAAGTGCTGATTTAGATCTGATTTAAAACTCTGGAAAGGTTTTTTTTTTTTGTCTTTCTTTTTTGTTGAATTTTCTTTAAATATCCATCATTGTGTTAATGCCTCGTCAACATTCAGACTGTTTCCTTGTAGTTTCTTCTGTATGGTTTTTGCAATTGCGGTACTTTCACATACTTTGGGCTATTTTAGCCATTCAGATAAATCACAAGAACAGTTCTAATGGGAACAGTGGGCTGTGATTTCTTGTTTTCTTAACTTTTATGTTTTTCAAACTGTTTAGCTTTATTTAAAATAAAAATCCGTTTAAAATATGTGGAAATCATTGCAGCTCCTTCTATACATATTTCTCTTTAATGTCTGCTTTAGCAATATTTCTCTATTTTAGTCTTGTAATTTTTAACTACTGTTTTGTTACTTGTAGCTACTTTTCTGTTACGTTTAGCTTCTGTTCGCTGATTTGAACTTTTAACTGTCTCATAACTTTTTTAACTACTCTTTTGCTTTTAGCTTTTAACTACCAGTCTGAATTTTTAGCTTATAGCTACAGTTTTGCTAATGCTATCTGATGGTTTTGTTAATTTTAGCTGTAGCATCGGTTAAGTTACGTTTAGACACAATTTTGTTAGAATTAATATCTCTTTTGCTCATTGTAGCCACTGTGTTGTTACTTTTAGCTACAGTTTTGCTAGTTTTTACATCATTTTAGGTTAATTGAGACCTGCTTTGCTAGTTTTAGCTACTGTTGTTTATAGCTAGTCTGTTTTTGCTTCTTGTTATCAATCTCCTCCTTTGTGGTTATAGCAATGGTTTTGTTCATGTTAGCTCATGTTTGGTTGATTTTAGTTGTAGCATTTGTTTTGCTACCTTTAACTGCAGCTTTGTTCCTTCTGTCTACAGTTTTGCTGCTTTTAGCTATGGGGTTGCTGAGTTTGGCTACTGTTCTGTTCAATTCAGCCTGTCTTCTGCTCATTTTAGCTTTGGTTGCTCTTGTTTTACCTCTACCACACTGTGTTTTAGCTTCTTCAGTAAGTTTCAGCAGCCAGCTCCTCTAGTTATTTTTTAATTGTCCCATTTTTCTTCTCTCTGCGTCCTCAGATCATGATTCAGAGGGGAAACGTGTTCAAGACGCGCTGTCTACAATCGACAAACCACAGGTTGGTTCGAAGACCTCTTACTATAACAAACACAGACAGTTGAAACCACTTTTCATCAATCACCCTCCTGGCTGATGCAGTCATCGCTGGCATGAGGACTGATGTCTTTCTCACATGTGCGTCTTGTCTCTAACGATGGATAGTAAAATCGATCTCAACAAAAACCCTACCGTCCGTAGCAGCTCATTCAAGCTGTGCTCGCTGTCACCACACGAGGGCAGCATCATGTTATCCATGTTCCCCACCTCACTGCACCTCCATCCACCCAACAACACTGTAAATACTGTTAATAGCCTTTCTATCCTTGACTCAACGGGAACAGGAAGGAATGAGCAACACGCTTTGGTAGAGAGAGTTTGAGCAGCCTCTTGTACTTCAAGACAGTTTAAAATAGTGAGCTAATAACAGGCTCTGGACTGGAGCAGGAGAGTGTATTTATGACAGGAGACAAAGTATCCTAAAAAGATGATGGAGGTGCTGAGAATGACATTTGATAAACAATGTTTGACAGCTCCTGTAGCCTCAGACGACCCTGAAGCGATAAGAAACAGGTAACGGACACAGACAGTGTGCCTCTCAGTAGATCAGCTCATTTATGATTTAGCCATGCTAGTCAGTGTATCTGATTATTTAGCATTGCATCTTATTTAAAAAGTTCAAATTAGCAGAACAGTACATGAAAGGTAAAATGTGAAAAATAGTAACTAAAATTTAAAACTATCCAACCAATAACTAAGTTAAAATTGGCAAACTAGTAGCTAAAAGCTAATGCTAATAGAACAAGCACTAACAACTGAAATGAGGAAACTGCTGCTAAAAGCTAAGACAACAAAAATCAAATGGTTAAAGCGAAAACCGTCAGAACATTAGATAAAAATTAAATATAACATAACTGTAGCAAAAAGCTAAGGCAGGCAAAACGGTTCTTGAGCTGTTATTGCTGATAGGTAAAAGGAGCAAAACAGTAACTAAAAGCTAAAACCAACAGAACATTAAGTAAAAGTAAACAATACCTTAAAACTATAGGGGATCTGTAGGTTAAAGTTTAAATTAACAAAACAGTATCTAAAACCTAAAACCAACAGAATGTTAGCTAAAAGTAAAATGAGTAAAACCATAGCTAAAAAGGCTCAAACTTGAAATTAGCAAGATGTGGCTTTAGGCTAAAAACGCTAGTACGTGAAGAATATTTCAAGGAGTAGAAAGATTGTCACAAATTTAAAAAGATATCAGTGCATTTCTAGGAAAAAAATAATGAAATCCAATATTTTTAAAAAGTGTGAGAGTTACCAAAAGTCCTAACTGTAATGTCCTGACTGAGCTGAACACTTTGATACCAGAACATCTCAAACAGCTGAAAGTAGTTACAGCTCAAAAACAGTCCTGTTTAGAGCTGAACAACAAGAAAACCCACAAACATTTAAAAGGTATTCTTCATCATCTGGTACTCACATTTCTTGTGCTCATTTTTGCTCTCTGGATGTTTTTGCACACATCATCGCATCACTTTTTTTTTCTCCTTCCTCTTCTCTGCTCGTCACCTGTGACCTCTCTCAGCCTGAGACCGAATGAGAGAGAAGTTGTGTACACATTTTATTGAAAACAAAGGTTTTTGTCTTGCCCACCAGGCCAGACTCTAATTTCCATAAACACTTGCTGGCATGCAGACACAAAACCTGCAGAATTCTTTCTTTCATGAGGGTTTGGGGCTCATTGGTGTGGCTGAGCTTAAAGTAGCAGCCAAATCTGCCGCAGTGGTTCCAGTTCCACTGTGTTTGACGTACACACACGCAAACAGGTCAAAACAAGCACACACATCTTCATGTTTACTACCATTACTGAGCTGAATCTTGGTGTGGTAGTAGGTGAGAGTCACTCCCAAACAGATGCTCTGAATGTGGCATCGAATGATGTTGATTGCACAAGATTTGTCCAGAAAGGTTACAAACTCCATCATTTTTCCTCATAAAATTTTATTCCTCAACTTTCATGTGAAACGTGCATTACGTTAAGGAAGTCTAGGTTTTAATGTTGCGTGTTTTACTGTGAAAACAGCTCTGGATACGTGTGTCTTCCAGGTGTCTAACGTTCAGGCGAGGACTGCCCACTTGTCTTGGGCCCCCCCAGCAGGGCTGGTGAACAGGCACAGTAACGGAGTGCCTGTGTCCTGCTCCTACGAGGTGTCGCTCTCAGATAAGGGAAAGGACGGAAAGTATCGTCTCATATACAGGTAAAATCAAAAAACACTCTGTGCCTCAGGAATACAGAAGCAGCTATGATCCGTCTGTCTGAGCGGGACTCTTTTTGAATCGTTTGTGTTTCAGCGGTGAAGAATTGGAATACCATCTGAAAGACCTGAGGCCAGCGACAGATTACCACGTACGGTAAGAACCTGGACTTTTTCATCTGAGTTAATAACCAGGTTCTAGATTTGAAACTTCCTTTATCACCCGTCACGTAAAGTGGAAGGTGATGTCAACGTGTCTGTCTGCTGCCTGTATATCTCATGTAAAACTAATGTGAGTTAAAGTTTTTTGTTGGTTGTACATCGAGTTAAGTTGAATTAGGATGGCTGCCACGTGTAGCTGTCTTTAAAAACCCAACACTTGACTGTACCTTACTCCATTTTACAAATACTGATTTGAAATTTGATGTAGTAGTGCTTTAGACTGACAGTTTGCACAAGATTTTAATTCAAAATTTTGCCAGTACCTATTTCTGTTAGCAAAATATGTCACAAACCGTTAAATAGATATTACTATCCCCTTCAGGAAATATTCAATATGTCCCTTTACAACTGATTGTCTTTTGAAAGCAACCTAATTCAAGGATCAGCAGTCACACTGATTGAAATGTTTTTTTGTTTTTTTTGCAGCGTTTTGGCATCGTACAACTCTGTTCGAGGCTCGTGTTCAGAAGCTGGCTCGTTCACAACACACTGCAGCGTTCCTGACGTTCCACTACCCCCTAAAGTCACTCACCGCTCTAAGAGCAGCCTCAGTCTACAGTGGAAGGTACAACTCCATCGTGTTTATGCTGACATTACAAAAACAATGTATCTATGATCCATTTGGACCCTTGAATGCTTCCAGTTAACTACATTTTATAGAATGAAAAATCAGTCAGTCAGACAAGATATGAGGTCAATCTCAAAGACACAGCAGATTTTCGTCAACCTCATTTTTAGAGTTTATCGTCTTGGACTTCGCTCCTAATCTGTCTTGCCTTTTCTTCTTTACTTGGTCCTATCTTACTGCCATCCACAGCCCCCGGGTGACAACGGATCCAAAATCACAAACTACCTGCTCGAATGGGATGAGGTAAATTTTATGGATTAAAAAAACAGAATATTCCACTCAACCATAACATTTGAATTGTTAAAAAGTGTTTAATCTTTTAAAAAACACATCTTTTTAATCTCACAGCTCTCTTTTTTTCAGTATAAATGATAGATCAAAACATGGATATTTTTGTTTTCTTTTTTCAGCATGTCTCTTGACAGTTTAAGGGCTAAAATATTTGATCTTAAATCATTTCTAGAATGTGGATTACACCGATCATGACCTTTGGTTTTTTTCGCTTTTAGCATTAACCATTTTTTCTACTTTTCAATTCTATTTTGGCTTTTGTACCTGTTACCATTTAGCTATGCTTTTGGAACTTTTAGATTTGTAGCTTGTCTTTTGCTATACTAGCTACAACTATACTATACTATACTACTACACTATACTCACTTTTTTATACCTTTGGCCAGGATATGGCTACTTTAAGTTCATAGCAAGCTTTGTGCTTCTTTTCGCTTGTGGCAGGCTAAAAGCTAAAAGTAGCAAAAATAAAGTTTTAAAGCTTAGCTAAATGGTTAAAGTTACAAATTCAAATATAACAAAATACTAACTGCTAAAGGCTAAAAGAAGCACAAAGCTAGCTATAAACTAAAAGTAGCAAAATCCTGGTCAACGTTACAAAAATGCTAGCTTTAAAGCTAGTACAGCTGTGCCAGCTTTATAGTTAGCATCTTTGTTTTTAAAATTTGGCATGTTGTTATATTTGAATTCTAGTTTTGGTTTTGTAATATTTACCATTTGGCTAAGCTTTTAGAACTTTTAGCTTTTAGCTTGCCTTTATGACATTCTAGCTAGCAATTTGAATCTTTTGCAAACATTTTGCTATATTTAAATTTTAACTAATGTCCTTTTTTAAAAAGTTTTTTGCAGCTTTTTGCTTTTAACTAGCATTTTACTAAATTTAGTTTTTGGCTAGTTTTTATTTATTTTTAGTGTTTAGCCAGAGTTCTGTCTATTTCAGCTTGAACGGCTCAGTCTTAGCATACCTAGTAAAGTCATTTAGCTCTCATCTTACAGACTGTATTTTCACAGAAAACCCCATTCCTCTTTTGACAAAGTTCTGTTGAGATTTGGGGCAGTAGTTGTGCTATTCAGACGTTTTATGATTGCTGCTCTGTTTTTCTTCATCGGTAATTGTAACTATTTTCTTTGTTTTCTCCCATTTCTGTTCCTTTCTTGCTCCTGTGCAGGGGAAGAAGAACAATGTTTTCAGAGAATGGTACTTTGGCAGCCAGAGACACTGTAAGCTGACACGACTGTTTCCCGCCTGCGGCTACACCTTCAGAGTGGCTGCACATAACGACATGGGCACCAGGTACTACTGGTCAGCGATGAATATACACACACATATGTTATACTGTATAAACACACACCTGCAAGTGAGTGAAACATGTAGTCACACACACATATTCATCAGTACAGTGTCATGAAAAACCGAGGTTAATGCCTTTTTTTTGCTCTTCATTAGATGCATGTAGCAAATTTTAAGCTAATGTGCGATGAGGGTTCCATTTTTCCTCATTTCCTTTTTTTTGCCCTGTTTTTGTCATTATTTTGGAGTGCACCAAGCCTGCAGTGGCTACATGTTGGAGGGATGAGATTTATTCCTAAACGCTTGTTAAAACAGATTTTGATTTCCATTTGCATCTTATAAATTCCCATCTCTTTTCCCACCCCAGCCCACTGAGATGCTTCAAACCTCCTCACCTGTAACCTTCCCTTCCTCTCTGAGTTCCATACGCCGCTTTTCTCTCCTCTCCCTTCAAAAAGTCTTCTCACTTAATTTGTAATTCACAACATGTCACACTGCTCTCCTCTCGTGCAGGTCAGCCATGCTGCTGTGCTTTAAATAAAAAAATAAATCTAAAGTGTGACTGAAGTGGATATGTGTTTTTTTTTTTGTTTGTTTGTTTTTGCAGCGGTTTTAGTCAAGAAGTGGTTTTTTACACCATGGGCACCCTGCCTGCTCTGCCGCTGGCGCCGCGGCTCGTCAGGGCTGGCGTGTCCTGGGTGACCCTGGAGTGGGTGCGTCCCGAGGGTAGTCCCAGCGAGGAGCAGCTCAGATTCACGCTCGAGATCCAGGAGGACAACAGCGTGAGTTGGACAAACACCCAGCTTGTGTTTTCTTTTGCTTCACAACAAAAAACAGAGCGACCATCTGAGAATAAACAAAAAAACTTGGTTTGGTTTTCAACTTTCTTGGATTTAGTTGTTGCTCCGTTTGTGTTTCTATATAAAGACTTTATTCCCTTGGCGCCTCTGGCTGTTTTTCACTGAAATAAAAAAAAGATCCAATTCAAAAAACTATGCATTTCAAAATCCTTTCGACAAATATTTTGCATATTTTGTTTGTATTGAGCTGTGCACCAGGCATTCCAACAAATCCTTTTTTTTTTTTTTCTCTCTGACACAAACTCACACAAACAGAATCACCATAAAACTCAGTATTTATGCCTTCTACGTGGTGAGTCAAAACCCTCAGGACACCCTTTTGTTTCAGAAATGGATAATAAAATATCTTGAGTGCTCCAGCAAGTAGGGGTCCTATCTTTTAGGCTAACATAGCCGCCATCTTGAAAGCCGTAAATGCCCTTTACTTGTATTGCGCTTTGTCAAATCCCTACGGACTTCAAAGCACTTTACAGTACATTCCGTCACTCACCCATTCATGCACACATTCACACACTGGTGGTGGTAAGCTGACCACCACCAGTAGGCAAGGTGGGTGAAGTCTCTTGCCAAAGGACACGACGACTGGATATTGGATCAAGTTGCCCTTGTTTTTCCGATGGGAAAGTGGTCATGCAACATACCATAGAAGACCGGAATTGTCCCAGAAATGGATTGATGCGGTCACATTTGCAATAAATCTTATGGTTCAAAAGTTATTTCCCTTTCTGAAATAAAAGGGAGACTGAGACTTATACATAGAAACACTGATACACATGGAAAAGAAAAACACACACACACACACACACAGAGATAACTTGTGGTGTATCTCCTACAGGGAACAGACTTTCATCCAAAGTACACTGGAGAAAACTTGACCTGTACTGTACAAGGCCTGAAGAGAAGTACACAGTATAAATTCAGGGTGAGTCAATACACATGTATTAATAGATTTAACATGCACTATTGAGTTCATGAGATTTTTCTAACTCTTTTGTTAAATACTTGCTCTGTGTCAAAAGGTGAATGCCAGTTAAAATGTTAGTTTGCTTGTTTGTCTCTGAACAAAATATCTCATAAACCCCTGGACAAGCTTTAGTAAAGTTTTCAGAAAGTAATAACTGGATGTACATCTAGAACTGATTCATTTTTGGCATCAGTTGGATTGAAGATGGTTGCCACAGCTAACTGTCCTTAAAAGCATTACAAAAATGGCTGTCCCTTAGTCAGTCGCACAGAGATGCTCACCTAAAATTTGACGTGGTAGTAGCTGTAGAGTCATTCACAACACATACTGAGTGAGGCATCTCACATTAAAGTGGCTTTAACTCATCTCCAGATAAAATGGTATTAATTAAATAAAAAAACTGAAGATTTGTAGACTGATTGTTTTGTTATATTAGTGAAGTGTTTCCGCACCCTTCCATGTTTCTTGTAGTGCTAACATGACAGATAACAAGTGAAGAACATCAGCAGGCTTTAGACAGTTTAACAAGAGAGCAAGACAATTCACCGGCCTTTCGTCACAGAGAAAACATGGAGTGATTCACTAAAAGCCTTTAATTTACACCGCTCATGATGTGAGGACGTTGTGAAACATAATGTACCAACGGTCCATGCCTGGAAGTGTGCTTGGAGGTGTTTTATGGTGCATCATCCCCAATAATCCTTCATGTGTGCTTTCATGCTAAGGTAAAGGTCAGGACGTATAAAGAGGTAGCTACACCAAGAGGCAGCTTTGTTCTTTCCGTTTTCCATCCTATGGGAACATGTAGGAACAAAGGAAATTGATTGTCCATTGGAGGGAGTTAAAGCACAGGTAACAGGAAGCAGAGTGATTACTCCTGTTATTCAGCACAAACAGTTTATGAAAGGAAAGCAGTTTCAACAGGTGTTGCATCTGAGGACATAGAAATTAAAACACTAAAACCTTTACGCAGTGATTATACTGTATTTGTGTTTCTTGGCTTTCATTCTTTACTAACCCATATTGAGTGTTTCGTTTTTAGTGTAAAAAAAATATCTTCTTTTTTCAGGATCAGAAATGTTGGTAATATTGTTTCAAAGCCCTCATTTCTGATTGGTCTATTTCGACATCTCAAATTTGCATTCTAGACACTTCAGTTTCAGTGCTGGAGACGAGGATAAGTATGTGGATCAGAACTGCCAGTCAAATCTTTTGGTCAAATGAATTATCAGTCTAAATTGAGGAATCATGTCACATTTTGACCATTCGCCTTCTTTTTTTTTGTTTTACTGAACGACGAAACAGTTTTCTGACACTGGAAAAGAAACAGCATTTCTTTTAAAATCTTCTCCTTCCATGTTTTTACCACTTTTTTGCCTTCCTCCGTTAGTCTGCCACGGCCATCTTCCTCCTTTTTCCTTGCTGCGATTCCGCACTCCTGTTTTAATCTTCCTGTTCTGTTTGTCACCTTCACTGCAGCTCATAGCGTCAAACATGGAAGGAAAGAGCAGTCCCAGTGAAGTCTTGGTGTGCACCACCAACCCAGACAAACCCGGTCCCCCATCTACACCCTGCGTCACCGGGGTGATGCCCTATGGTTTTACGGTCACATGGGGTAAATGCTCTGAATATTAACTCATCTCATTCTACTGTAAGAGTAACGATGCACGCAGAACTATAGTTAAATGTGAAATCAGCAGGACTGAATTGAGAAAAGAATTCTTGCTTCAAATCTTGGTGCTAATTCTTGAAGACAACTCTGTTTGTTTTAGGGCTGAAGGACTGTTTTCTACATTTATTCGCCTTTGTCAATATGCAATAAGATGCTAAATGTCGTGAAAAATCACATGTGCACCGTACGTGTGCTATGTAGTCTATTTTCTTCTTGTAATCAGTTGCTGATGTATAAATGCCACTGTTCTAATTATAGACATTCAGTGTTTTAAAGATGAACGATCTTATTTATCAATTTCCTTACAGATCCCCCCAAGGACAACGGGGGCTCAGAGGCTCTTACATACTTGTTAGAGATCTCAGAAGGATCCTCTGAAGGTATAAATACAATTTTTTTCTCTCTTTTCATTCATAAACATCCACTTTTAGCTTATTGCACCATCACTGTTTTAGTTTGACTGTTTAAATGACAATGTTTTTTTCTGGTTAATAGTTTTAATTTACAGTGTGTCCTTTCTAAAGTGGACATTTAGAAGAAATTATCTGTTTTTTGTTCAGTTATGTGAGAACAGGAGATACAGAGTTTTACTGAAAGATTGATGTAGCAGCCAATATAAAGCATGCTAGATATAACTTTGTGCCTTAAAAACTAAAACAAATATGGAGCCATTTCTGTGTTCTTTTGTGTTTTATCTGACCTTAATATAGTCTCAAAGACACTTTGATGGGCACTGAAATGGTTAATAACTGAAAAGAAACTATAAACGCTACAGAAGAAAAAAAAAGTCTTGAGACGATTTACAGCCAGGCAAAGAGTGTTCCTTTGTTGCATTTGATATCATTAATGTGGACATTCACGCCACCTAGTGGCATGACATATGTATTTCACCATTTTTGTTGAAACACGTGAATGAAGAAAATATAAATCTAAACCAAGAAAATATATTTTTAAAACTGTAGTAATATAGACTAACTATATTGTATTTACACAAATGGCAACAACTTAATGTTAAATGTCTGCAAGATTATTGGAACCTTTCAAATATGCATAGTCTGGTCTGTTTTGATGAGATGTTCTGTTAAATAGTTATCAATAGTTAGTACCTTATCACAAACATCAGTCATAATGTTATGTTTTTTTATTTCTTTTGAGGCTTATAAAACAAGTCTGTCTCAAAAATGTCTTACAGATGTGAAAGAATACTATATTAAACTTATACATGATGGCAACAATATAACAATGTAAAACTGTTTGTTGTTTGACTAGTAATTAGCTTAGCGTAGAAGAGGACTTCTGCCCTGATGTTGTAGCTGATAAGATACTAGCTTTGCTAACTGTTCAACAGAACATCACTTCAATAATGACACTTCAATAATGTCCTTTTAATGTTTTAGTTGATAAATGTAGATAAACTAGCAAATGTTTAACACATAAACAAAAGCGCTGCACCTTTTTTTTTCCTGCTTGGTGATGTAAACACAAACTTACATTTCTTATTATTTCTATGGTGTACAGTAAGTGAATTTCACAGTTAGTGTTGTATTTTTCCTGCCTGCTCCATCCTTCAGCAGCTCATAAAACAGCACATATTGTCATGTAAACATAGGTCAGTAAAATATGGTTTCTGGGAAAATATAAAGGCTGACTGCAGAAAAGTGGGAAAAACTGCATGTGCAATTCTCCTCACAAATGGGACGAGTTGTAAATATTTATTTTCTGTGCGTGTGTGTGATATTTCTGCAGCGAGCCAGTGGGAGGTAGCGTACAGCGGCCCAGCAACAAAATGTGTGTGTGAGCGGTTGACACCTGGAACTTTGTACCGCCTGCGTGTATGTAGCATCACCACTGGAGGACACAGCCCGGTAAGACACCAGCTGTATTCCTGTTTGGATTACCTTATTGTGGGAAAATGTGAACTTTGAAATTTTACAGTCAAAGCGATGCAAACAGTGTTTTTAAAGACAAGAGATGTGCGAGACTGAAACCTAGATTTAGTAAATTCCTGATGGGGAAAAGTTTAATAAGGTTTTTGATGTCCAGTTATTGCCAGCTGCTGATAGGAACAGAGGCATCAAAGTCTTCACAATCTTTACTCAAATCAAAGTATAAAAATGCCATTAAGCACAAAACCCCTGTGCCGCAGGACTTTATAGTGCACAACTCCTCACACCAAAAATATTTTTCTAAGTCCATGATGACTATAATGTTATATTAAAATGTTCATGTTGAAAATTTTGAGATGCGCTAGACTTCCTGTTTCAGTCACATGGAGTGTGACATGATTTGTGTCATACAGGTCGGATGTATTGTACAAACCAACAGAGGTGTCAAAATGGTTTGTATTTATATTTCCCATTTAACCAGGATTATCCATGAGGTACCATATAACTGGTTAGATTTTTATTTTATTTTTTAAAGATGACAAGCCTAAATGAAAACAAGCCAAAGAGAATTACAAATGAAAAACTTTTTACATTTTTAAAATGTAAGGAGTAGAAAGTACAGATAATTGCCTGAAAATGTAATGAGTGGAAGTACAAAGTTGGCTTGAAAATAATTACTTCAGTAAAGTATAACTAACCAAAAGGTAACAAAGTATTTGTACTTTGTTACTTGACACCTCTGAATAGCAATAATCTCTTTACCTATGTCTGTTTATCTGTGTTAGCAAAATATTGCAAGAATCAGTGGACAGATTTTATTTGAACTTCAACAAGGCCACCACTTCTAATCAACAAACTCTGAGTATCATCCTCAACACATACTCTGGTTCATACACATTGCACAATATTTTTGCCTAAAACTTTGGCATCATTCCTGTTTGTCTGTTAGCAAAATATCTGATGAACCATTGGACAGATTCTAGACAACAGAGTCTTTAGATGTACATCTGCATCTCATCAACTGTTGGACTTCTACCAATTCAGGATAGCTTCCACAGTATATTGCTCTTTGCCAACACATAAAAGGGCTGATTTAGTCAATTTGAAAGATAATTAAAATCTGCTACAGTAGTTACTGCTAATTATCTTCAGTAATACTTCACAGAACTACCAAACCAAACAGAATCTCACAATTATCACATGAAATCATTCGTCACATCATTTACAAGGTTTAACCACAGTGGCTAGAACTTTGGTGCAAAAGGCAGCTGGAGATTTGCTAGGCTTTTCATTTCAAGTGTTTTTTTTCTTTTATCTCTGTTTTTGAAGTGCACTGTCAGTGTTCCAGTCCATACATTAAGCGTCCCACCAGGCCCCTGCCAGTCTCCGAGGATTGTGGGTAAAGCCAAACACAAGGAAGTGCAGTTAGAGTGGGGTGAGTGCAGACATACACACTGTGTTTAGCTTCATTTACCCAAACGCAATGAAAGTTCTCATACGAGGCAGATAAATCACCTTCTGGCTGCCTAATAAGCTTTACTGGCCAGCTCTAATATGAGCCGTCAAGCCTATTTTAGCCTAATTGAGCTCTAATCCAGCCCATTAAATTCCTAATCTACCCTCGTATCTGGCTTAAGTCGCCTAATGTCAGCCCATTATTGCAGGGTTAGTACTGTTGTCTCTTGGCTGCCAAAGTCTTTCAGGCTGCAGTACTGAGGAAGTTCTTTCTTTAACCTGTTTGATACAGCTGGTCACATTGCTAATTAGCCCCAATTCGAGCAGCGCTGCTGCAATTACTGGCTCCAGTTGAAGGTCAGACATAATGTACCGAAGGGTTTTCCCCAAAGCTCTCATCATTATTGCTTTTATTCAAAGTGAAGCAGATGGTGGCGATAGAAATGCTAATTGTATCTTCAAACAGTATGTAGAAGATATAGAATTAACCATTATATTTAGTAACTTATTAGGTGCTCCTTTCTATCTGCCATGACTTTCGCTACTGATGATTTAAAATTAATGTAACCTGGTGCATTTAAAAGGCTTCCCTTTACCTGAGGTTCTGCTTTTTTCCCCCATAGACGCCGCTGTGTGTGAGGGGGTGTGTGAAGAATGTGTGTACAGCCTGGAGATGAGCGAGGGGGACACCAAGCCAGCAGAAGTGTATCACGGCTCGGCGCTGCAGTGCACTGTCGCAAGTTTACTGCCTGGTGCGACGTACAGCTTCAGACTGAGAGCTGCCAACGAGGCTGGGGTGAGAAAATCACAGAGTCAAAACTAGAATTAAAAACCAGAAGTTTACATGTTTTATTAAAGGGTTCGGTGGAAAAAAAGATTATTTGTAGATTCTTACAGGCCTGTAGCTCACAGAAACAGTTTTATTACAAAAGACAAAGAGAAGTTCCAAAATGACCAAATTGAAAATGCAGCCACGATTGATAAAGGTTGTTTAAACTGTAAATAAAATTTAAATGCAATGATTTGTAAATCTCATAAATGTATAGTTTATTTACAATGGACGGGTGAACCTCTGTCCATTTTTACTTCTGAAGGATTCAGTCTTCTTACTGACCTGTTATCAATAATTTAATGTTTTCCCCAGCTCAGCTACATTAGCTAAGAATAAACCTCTAAAGATTTGCACAACACCGTTCGTTTGTTGCTGTTTTCCCAACAGGACATCTGTGTAGTTGTCCATCTCATGTGACTGTTGTTGTGTTGTTCCATTGAGAGACTGATCACACACACTGATCAGGCAAACTGATATATTCTGTAGTTTTCTTTCACACCTGCATGGCATTTTGGAAAGAGTTTTTATAAGCAAATTTGAAAAAAAGATATAAAAATGGCCCCAATTTGGCTATCCATTAATTATCACAGCCTGGGCGACAGTGGCTCAGGAAGTAGGGGTTTGAATCCCCACTCCGTCCATCTTGGTTGTTTTATCCCTGGGCAAGAAACTTCACCTGCTTTGTCTGCTGGTGGTCAGAGTGGAGCTGGTGCATGGCAGCCTTACTTCTGTTAACTGTGGCTACAGTGTAGCTTTACCACCATCAGTGTGTGAATGGGTGTATAGGGCTTTGTGGTCCGTAGGGACTTGATAAAGCGCTATACAAGTTCAGGCCATTTGCCATAGCCTGAAAGGTGACTTCTGTTCTTTTCTCCATGCTCTGTGATGGATGACTGCTGTTCATGGCCGATAAGGTACAAACTGTTCGCCAGGACATCACTTCAAAAATCACCAAACTCTCTTTAAGACGGCAGCCATACGCTTTGATCTAATTCCCACCTGGACTTGCTGCTAGCTTGTCAGTTTGGACAAAAACAAACTTGTTCTCCAAACGGAGGTCATTTAAGGAACAATTATCTGTTCCACCTTGTCTACATAAAAAATGGACTAGCTTTTCAATAAAAAGTTAGGGCTCCTTGAAATTTTAATCTGTGCAAGACCATGAAAAGTGAAAATATCAGTTCCCAGATAGAAACTTGTTCCTGATAGAAGAAGACATCACGTTACTGTTCTGTTCACCAGGTGCATTGATTGTAAACAATTTATAAAGTTTCATTTCATAGGAGAAAGAAGGAAGTCGTCTAACTTTAAATGGTGTCTGCACTCACAGAGACATAGGGCCAGAATAATTGGCTCCACTGTCCCAGACAGAGTACCCAGAGCTAAGTGTTCCACAGAGCAAACACACAATCAAGCTGATTTGATTAAACTTTTACCGAAAAGCTGGGCTAGTACTCAGACTAGTTAATCAAAACCAGACACAAACACATTAAAATATATGAAGCTTAACACACACATATACACGCACAAAAACTTGAGTGCAATCTGTGCTTTTTTTCCCAGCTTTTTTTTTTTTTTAAGATAAAAGCCAATGCACATTTCACTGATGTGACCTCCACAGATAGAACCAAACAGATTTTTTCATATTGGATATTTTTGGTCCAACATGTTAAAAGTGAAAGATGAGATTTAAATTTTATTTCTAAATGACTGACAGACTGTGTTGTCACGTGTTATAGTTTGGGCCGTATTCTGAGCCGACAGAAGTGACGACAGCAGCCGGACCTCCAGGCCAGTGTGGGGCGCCGCTCATCACCATTACGAGTAACACCTGCATTACGCTCAACTGGGAGGTGAGACAAACGCACAGGAAATATTTTTCTTCTTTAGGCAACAAATATCTGAAAGATTGGAAAAAAATAGCCTGACCAACTACGATCGTACCAAATTTGGGCGCAGTTGTCTGTAAAGTTGGGTGACTTGGTTGTAGCAGCCATCTTGAATGGAAACGTGTCCAATAATCAGTTTTATTACAATCCATTCAGTGGTTCATGAGATATTTTGCTAACAGAAAGATACAGTTGACTCTGCTAGTTATTGGCAAAATTGATAAAACAGATATTGTATGATCAGTTACTGACACAGGACTTTTGATTGCCTTTTGTCTTGTGTTACTCGATAAGGAAATTCTGTATTTCGGTCTTTTCGTATTGTATTGTATTGTATTGTATTTTCGAAAAAGGATAATGAAGCTCTGAAATTCTCTGCTCTAAAATCTTAAACTTGGAAGCAATTATCCACCATGTCAGGTCTGAATAGGTTAAAGTCAGGTTGTTATTGATTCTAAAGGCTAATTGTGTGTTTCCATGTGCTGCAGAGCCCCGAGGGTTCGGGTACAGATATTTCTGAGTATCGACTGGAGTGGGCGAGGGAAGACGAACCCATGGAGCTCATCTACTGTGGTTCCGCCACGCAGTGTGAACTGTCAGATCTGACGCCCGCCACAGATTACTGCAGCAGGCTACAGGTAAACACACAAGAACGTAAGAACTCCATGTGTAACAGCACAAATGCACAAATACATCGGAAAACAAAAGGACAGCGGAACAAATCCCGACACAAACGCTCAGTTTGGACACAAACGCAGACAGCTGTTCGGTATAAGCAACCTGAAGGAAGATCAAAGTCAAACACAAACGGAGAGACAACCAGGGATAACGGATTCAGTTTATGCCACAAATCTTAATCTGGTGAAGAAATAATCTCTCTCTCTGCTTTATGGTTTGTTTCTAACACAAGTACAACACCAGGTCAGCCCAAATATCTACATGCACGTCTGTTTTTATATGTTCAAATGAACAAAAAAGGATCATGAGAGAAACTAATGTTGTTGAACTCCCTGTGGTTCTTTCTGGTCTTTACCTACTTGAGCTATTACTCAAACCTGCACAGAGACTGTCTCCATGACAACAGTTTAGGTGGCCAGACTCAGTAGCAAAGTAAATACTTTATTGCGTTTGTGAAGCCTTATTAAAAAATGTCTGCACAGAGAATCACAGAATGTATCTGAATTAAATATTTGATTAATGGAAACACAATCTGTGTAACAGCCAAATCTGTTACTGATGATTGAAAATGTAAACTTCCCTTTTTATTGTTTGGCTGCTTTTTGTTAGAATTTTGGTACATTTCGCTTAAGATTAGCTACTTTTGGTGGGCATTTTGCAAATTGTAGCGGAGGTTTTGCTACCGTTTGTAGGCATTTGACTATTTTTTTTTAGTTTTTTGCTTGCTTCTTTTACTGTTTTTCTACTTTCTGCTAGCATTTTGCTATTTTACTAGCTTTAACAATTAGCTTGCCATTAGCACTTGGTTACTTTTGGCTTGCGTTTTGCAGATTTTTATTTTTAGCTAGTTTTTGCTGTTGTTTACTACATGAATTAGTTTGTTCCTACTTTTAGCTTTTAGGCAACATTTTGCTACGTTAGCTTGCATTATACTGCTTCAGCTACCTTTTTGCTTATTTTATCCATCTTTTAATTCCTTTAACTTACAATTTTGTTCCTCTTAGTTTCAGTTCTTGTTTTACTGTTAACAACTCAGGTTTAGATTTTTTTTCAACATATTTCAGCAAAATCATCTAGCACTCATATCATTAACACTTTATTATAAATCACAACAGATTTTCCATTTCCTGCATCACCTGTTTCAGAAATGATTTCAAAGCATATTTTATACAAAACATTTGAATCTTCTTGTGTTATTAGAAGCATATGCGACAGTTAATTACAATTCCCAGGGATTTGTTTGTGTATTTGCTAGATTTGTTAGCCACAAACAACTTATTTTTCTTTGAATGACCACAAGTATTAAAAAATAGTTGGCATTTTATTAGAACGTTTGGTTCAAGCTTTCAAAAACACGTAAAAACAGTTATTGTGAAAGATGTTGGTGTGTTTCGGCATGTATCTTTTGTAATAAATTCGAAATTGGTTATAAGGTTGACTCATTATACCGATCGACTGAAAGACAGAATATGAATATTGAATGTAACCGGTCCCTACTGGAAACGTTTCAACAACTTTATCCCCGATCTTTCTGGTGTGTTCCTTGGTCTTCATCATTCTGTTTGATGACTAATGTTTTGTAATAAACCATGTATTATTTTTTTTCTTCCACTTTACAATTATTTCCCACTCTGTGTTACATTATGTTGGATAAATTGGACAGCTGAGTAATTAAACTAAATGCTCTTTCACTACTTATTTAAATTCATCTCCTTCCTGTTGGTTTTCTGTCATTTTCCACTTCTGTTTTGAGTCTCTTTTTACTTTCTTCTGCACAAGTTTAGGTCATATCAATTTATTTCACTTTTGACTTTTTCCATTTTAAGCATCAGTCTTCATCTTAATATCCTGGTGGTTCATCTTAATTCTGACAATCCTTTTCTTCTCTTCTTCACCTTCTTCCTGTCCTCTGATTCATCCATCCTACCTTTCAGCCATCCCTCCCCTTGTGTCTTTGGTCTCTTATTATCTTGTCCTTTCTGTGTCACACTCAGGCAGTCAATCAGGCGGGCGCCGGTCCGTACAGTGAGAAGGTGAGTTTCCGGACCCCGGCAACAAATCCCGACCAGGTCTCGTCCCTCACTCTCCTGGACCTCCCGAGCTCCTCGGAGAACAGCCACTCCCCGTCTACCTGTCTCCTGTTGAAGTGGGATGAACCAAACAGTAATGGCGCGGAGATCACCTCCTACATCATCACCGTGGACGACCAAACCATGACTGTGAAATCGGGGACTAGTCACCTTGTCACGGGCCTGCAGCCTGACAGCGAATACAGGTACTGAGTCACAGCTGGGAAAATGTGTGTTTTCTTTGATACAAAGTAGGCTGGCTTGTTAATATCTTGGTCCAGAACATTTGCGTCATGGATGATCCAGAAAGAAATGTGTAGTCACAAAAACAAAGCACACTTTCTCTTTGAAGAAAAAAGACAAGTCTCATGAGGTCAGAAGTTCTCACCACCAGTGTTTGATGGTGACTAGAGTATTTTTTTAACACCTAAATTTTTTTTTTACGTTTATCAGTGCAGCTTTAATACATACAGCACAGGTAATGTCAGAGGACCATTTTAGGCCAATCAAAAATATCCAGGGGTCCTCAAAGTGCTGCTTAATGAACAGGGACTGTTGGAGTAGGCTCAACTCAATTCTGCTAGATATAAATTTTATAATTAAGTATAAATATGATTTTTATTACTTGTGAAAAGTAAATAATGAATCTGGGCAATAGAACTCTAAATGTAGCGTGGAACACAACGTAGAATACTGAGAGTTTAAACTTTAGTTTCATATTTAATGTAAATACTGGGCATTCACAAAAAACATTTGTTCAAATAAAGTGTCTGTTTTTGCATCATTTCAAACTCCAGCACTACAGTACACTATAAAATAATAAGTTTTTTTTTTCTTTTGAAAAAGAATGTATGTGTACTGAAGTCATGTCGCAGTCCTGAGGTAGAAGTGAAGGACATCAGCAGGTTTCTGTCAGCGACAGAAGATCCATATTTGTTGTCGTCTGATGAGTGGAAACCTCTCTTTTTACTCATTAACTATATGGGGAATCTTTAGGTACCTCACAGTTCAATTGGATTACTATGCAGGGGGCTGCAACTTAAATATAGAAGAATTATTGATGCCATTCAATTATCTTGAAGCATTGGCTCCATTTCTGGATGTGTACATGTTGGTAAAAAGCCATCACAGGACACTGGTACCCATCATGCTGTGATGTGCTAACCACCTCTCCGCTTTATTTATATGGCCCAGTTTATAACAACAGTCATCCCAGTGCACTATACAAAATAGAAAGTTTATAAAGTTTACAAATCAATGCTTTCTGATTTTGTTTACATTTTACACAAAGTCCCAACATTATTGGAATAGAGGTTGTGTTTGCAAACCTTTTAACCAAGATGCTGGTTTTGACTAACTTGGACTTTTTGAGTGAGGTAATATTATTATACCAGCCAACATTCTGTGACTTAAACAAACAGCAAAAAGTACCACTGAGGTGAACAAAACATAAAAAGAGACCTTTAGATACCTTGATGTTGATTTAGTAAATATTCACTTTTCTTTTTTAAAGTGATAAGCAGACTTTTGTCCCATATTAATAAATTACTTCCATCTCATACAGCGATCTTAAACTTATGCAATTTTTAAGTGGATATATTAGAGTCAGCTGTTAAATGTTTACATGAAATGTAAAGTGACACCTGTTCTAACCAAGCAGCAGTAAACAGCTACTTAGTCATCTGTATTACCAGCTACTGTTGTGAAGCCTCCTTTTTTTACAATGATCAGCTTTAGGACCACTGACAGGTAAAGTAAGACCACCCATCTTGTAATAAAACCATGTTCCTCTTGGAAAATCTGCATCATGGTAGTCACATAATCTTCATCCAGCTCTAAATTTTTCACCCAGCCATCAGATAGCATTTGTTTTAGCACATAGGGACCATCAGAAACCATACTTTGCCCACGCTCTGACCAGTCAGATCTGTTTTAGTGGCAAATAAAAAGGAAACCTGAAAATATAGCCGATTTATTCCCTGAATTTAAAACCCAAACACTCAGCAAGCTTTTATGAGAAATCGTGGAGGGGCAGGACCCTACTTGCCCACTGTTTTCTCTCTGAGGTTGTTTTTGTCCCAGTGTCGCTCCGCTCTCTTGCATAATGGCTTTCCGCTGAGACAGAACACTGTGCATGTTTACTTGTGCATGTGGGCATGCATGTGTGTGCACAACAGCGTACTTGTGAAGTGGAGGTTTTTTTGAGGGCCAAAGAGTGTAATTCTGTTTATTACCTTTAGATGTGGGCGTTTGTGTGCTTCATCTTTTATTAGCACGGCCTTGTGAAGCACCACAATAAACACCGTTTGTTGGTTTGTCGTTGATAATGGTGGGGCTCCCCTTTGCCCGTGCTGAGGAGGACTCTGTTTTTTACACCACCTCAAAACAAGCCAGGAGTGTTCTGTTCGTTCACCTTTCATAAGAACTAGTTTAAAATTCAGCTCACTCAAATTAAGACTAAATTATTCATTTTTATATTCACAACTTAAAACAACATTTTTTGTTGTTTTTCTATTATGCAGCCTTACTCCCAGCCAAAAACTCACTATTTTGTTGGACTGCTTTGACTACAGCTGAAATTCTCTGGGGCATCATTTTCACAAGCTTCTTCAAAGTCCCAACATTTATTTCTGTCCAGAGTTGCACTCACTTTTCACTAAGTTTCATGACGGGAAATTCAGATTGCTGCAAAACGTCTTCTACAGCACATCCCAAACAACGGAGTTCAGGTCCTGCTTGTTTAAGTTTGGGGTGGGGGTGGGGTGGGGTGGGGGCATGGCTTTGAACGGAGCATTGACAAGGAAGGTGAGGAATATCAATATTAATCCAGTATTACCAACCAAGTATTGCACACAAGCGATTTTAACATCAGCAGACGGCTGTTTGTGGATTGACTGAACTAAGGTGATACTTGCAAAGTCCTTCTGGAGAGAGGCGCAAACCTTTTAATCTGTTTTAGGAGACAAGTGCATAAAGGATGAGCTCATGAACAGAGCAGCGACAAATGTTTAAAAATGAATTATTTAAAAAATCAAGTCGCTCGCTGATGATTCGTTCAGAATCGTACCGACAGGGTGAGGGACACCGCCATGGGGACACGTGGTACTTGAGTAGAACTGAACAGACGTGAAGCGATTATAGTGAGACTTTACAATGGAAAAGCGGTATTAACACATGTAGAAATGCTCTTATTTTCACTATTAAACAAAGCCAAAAGTTCTGCTGTTGTGTTTCTTTGACTCAATTTCACCAAATGTTTAAGTGATCGCTGATCATTAATATTCAAGATTTTTTTCCAACTACATTCTTACCTTGAAGATGATGTTTTTCCAGTTGTTCCAGCTAAATAAAACTCAATTTATTCTCATTTCGAGCCACAGTGAGTTCAAGAATATAATAACACCAGTCATCCATCCATTTTTCTTTACACACTTTTGCATGAGGTCACTAACTGACCTGGTGCTCGTCTCCAGTCATTGAGTAAGAAGTGGGGTATGCCCTGGACAGATTACCAATCTATTACAGGGCCACACCAAAGTGCACGATTTTGTATTGTGGAAGGAAATTGGAGTATCAAGAGAAAACAAACAGGTGCAGGGAAATCATGCAAACCCCACACAACGATTTTGTTGACTCTGTTAATAATCAGAGTATGTTCTGGTCTCGGCTACTGTCACACCAAACTTTTCCTTAAAATCTGTAAAACTGACCAAATTAAAGCCGTTTTTGTGTGTCACTTAGCTGTGTCGGCCACTTTGAAGCAGGTTGACTTTAAAAGTCATGCAGTTGTAGATCCATTGATGACTTAACAAGTGTTTTATTGAGCCATCCAGATATTCACGAGATATTTTGCTAACAGACAAACTATCAAACACACAGAGGCCATTATGCACTCAGCAGCAAAGTTGTAGGATAAATAGTATTGTAGGTTTTTCTTTTACATAATATAAAAAAATCATAACAGTTTCAGAATTTTATTTTTATAGTAGATGCGTTTGCTGTTTTTGTACAACTACAGTACATATTTAGAATATAAGTCAATAATTTTGAGGTACAGATGGATGAGAGTTGCCCTTTCTTCCTTGTTTCCACTTACCTGCAGGAACAAAAATGACATTTACAACACAAAGTCCTCAAATGTCAGAAAGTAGAATCCTTGTATTGCACGGCTACTAATCAGCTGATCAGA
The DNA here is from genome assembly GCA_034783495.1 of Millerichthys robustus. Classification (NCBI taxonomy): domain Eukaryota; kingdom Metazoa; phylum Chordata; class Actinopteri; order Cyprinodontiformes; family Rivulidae; genus Millerichthys; species Millerichthys robustus. Next base: position 1,089,601 of record JAVKLF010000002.1, read on the forward strand.
CACTGAAAAAGGAAACACGAAGAAGGGAGGGGGAGTTCTTAGAAGTGAGCCTGCAGGGGAGTTTGGAGAAAAGACATCTATTTCTCATCATTCTTTTTTAGAAGTAGACAACCTGTTTTGGGGCATTTAGATGCAGAAAGGTTCATTTAAATCATTTGTACTAAAGCCACATTTACGTATAACGTGTTATCCTTGTCAATTAGCACACCTTTTGTAATGTAAAATTAGCAAACTCGTTTTGTAGGTAGTTGGTTATTCGTTAGTGCCTTTTTCCCCCTTTGCAGAACTTTGTTCATTTAGGTGAAGAAAGAGGCAGGATGCGGTCGGCACATTTAAGTTCCACGCAGGAGAGGGCATTAAATTGTAATGGGGAGAGTGGTAATGGCTGAAAGGCTCTTCACTGAATTTTACTCACCGTTAGACAAATAACTCTCCCAATTCTCTGAGAGCACAGGGTTAGATCGTTCATACATTTTCCAGCAGTTTCATGTGCATTTATGTCAAGCTTATGATCACCATCCCTTTGTATGTCCTCATTTAAATGTAAAATGTAGTTTATTTCTTTCATTTTGCCACGATGACACTAACTTTAGTTAATTTTGCAGGGATTCAATTTAAAACGGGCACATTTTACGACTTCATTGAACATCGCTCTCTAACTCATTTACTTTCAGAGTGCAAATCCAAGCAGTGAACGCCATCGGCTCTGGTCCCATGAGTCTGTCGCTGCTCGCCAAGACACGCCCCCTGCCCCCAGCCCCGCCCCCTCTCGAATGCTCGGCCGCTGGCCCGCAGAGCCTGAAGCTCAAGTGGGGCGAGAACGGTGGACACACACGCACCCTGCTTACCGATGACACGGTCTACACAGTACAGATGGAGGACAAGAACCACAGGTGGTGTACACAACCACACACACACACACACACACACACACACACACACACACACACACACACACACACACACACACACACAC
>JAVKLF010000002.1:1091832-1107321 GCA_034783495.1 Millerichthys robustus
ACACACACACACACACACACACACACACACACACACACACACACACACACACACACACACACACACACACACGTTTAAAACCAACAGCTTTCATGCTTTCCACAGTTTTATTTACTCTGTCTGACTGCCTTACTCACTGTCTATCTGTGACCATGTTGGACACAATGTTGTGCATATGTTTATGTGCACCATGGAGACTTGAGAGATTTTCTGGCATCTGTTTTAGTGATAACAGAACAATTTGTATCACTTTGTCATTATGTTCAGTCTCTAACCGTTTTATGTGATTTGTTCTGCTCAAAAAATTTTCAGACATCAGCATTGGATGAAAGAAAAAAAATTCTGTTTTAATTCTCATTGTGTCTCAGAAAACAAAAACAATTTAGGAGCTTGAGGTTTTTTTAAAAAACAACGAATCTCTTTATCTGTTATTTCTAAGTACATATATTACCAAGCATCAGAACCAGGATGAAATGTGATTTAAGTGACTCTAAATGTGGTGTGGTTGTTGGTGCCAGGTGGTCTGATCTGAGTATTTTATGCAGAAGCTGCTGGTCTACTGGGCTTTTCACTTACAACTATCTCTATGATTTTATGAAGAATTGTCAAAAAAAGACTAAATAAAATCTGTCAAACTCAAATTACCTCTTGTTGCAACGAAGGTTTGCAGAATACTGTCTCTGAACCAACAACACATCCAACCATGAAGCAGATGGGCCCTGCTTCATGCTCTCATGTTGGATTGTTGGACTCCTTGCTTAACCTAATGAAAAATTATGGAATTTCTGAGGGCCAAATGGGGGCCAACCCGGTACTAACAAGGTGTACCTAATAATGTGGCCTGTTTGGCCTTAGGTTATTTGGTGTAATAATAAGGTTATTGCTGTTGTTTATTAATCCTGGAGGTTCACTGAAGTTAAATGGTTTATAAAGGTTTTGCTGTAGTTGCACAACTAGGTTCTGTAGAATCTGCAACAGAAACACAAGCATGCAATGTGTCAATGTTACATTGGTCACGCTTTGGGTCATTGGTCAGGCAGAAAACAGTGATGATGTCATTGCTTTCGTAAGGTTAGGTTTTGGCTTTTCTGACAAAACTGCAAGGATGGTGTTTCAGGATTTATTTCACAGAGGAACTCGTTTCCAAAAAATCTTTTTTTGCGGACTCTAAATCAGTTTCCAAGTGAACACCAGGCTGAAACTATTAAAACAAAAATTGAGTTTTCTCAAAATGTAGTTCTTGTGTTGACTTTGGGATGTCTGCCGATTGAGCATCTAGTCAAAGACTTCAATTCTGGAATTCAACTGATCTGATGTGGAAGTGGATTCAGTAGATTTCACAAATTACAGACAAAGAGTTTTTTGTAACTTTAGTTTCTGTACTCTACAAATACTATAAATTTTGTAAGCTGAAGCACCAAGGAAAATGTTCGTGTTCTTATTCATTTGCTTGTAAAGCTACACTAAAGTAGTGATATGCATTTTAAGCAAGAACACATGAAGAGTTTTTAGTTTCTATTCAGTTCTGATTCTTCATCTCTGTCTTCTACCACTTATCTGTAGTCGGGTCACGGAAGCAACAGGTCCAGGAAAGAAATCTGTCTGGGTCTGTGTGTTTTTCTGTGTGTTTTGTGATCTTCATGTTTCTGGCTTTCTGTGTTTCTCCTTCACCTCTCCCTCAGTTCACTCTCTCTGCTCATTAATCTCACCTGCCCATAGTTTCCAATCAGCCTCTTCCCCCAGGTGTTCATTTGCCTCTCTTCCTCTGTTGTACTAAACCACTTTCATTTCCTCCCCGTCCATTCATTTCTTGTCCTCCCTGCGTGTTCTCTCCTCGTGTGTTTTTCGTTTTGAGTTTTCTTGTAGTTCTTTTGTTCACACCACCTTTTTCTTTATTTAAATATGCATTATTTTACACACTTGTGTCCACCTGCTCCTAAGTCCGATCCTCCCATGCTTGATAAAACCCAGACTTTCCCATGCTACTTTTGGATGGTAAAAATCATGTTTTTGACTTTACTTGTCAGAAGTTGATCTAGTGGACATTCTAATGACCTGACACCGTTAAAGGACAGTGACAGGAAAATAAAATTAGAGCTTAAGCTGCAGTTTCATTAGTGAGCATAAAATACCAGACGTTTCATAGAAAAATGTGCTTCTGACAGATAAATGAAAGCCTGTTTTAGAAACATTTAAAGGATGAACTCAATCCCTCTATGAATATAATAAATGATTCTTATCTTGGTCACCCTGGGATTCATTACCTGTTGGATAGAACAAGATGATTGGCTGTGCCAGCGTCATCAGCACTTGTTGAGTTTAGAGGCCTATGAACAGAATATTGATCTTAGTTAATGCAAACAAACATGAGGCCAAATAAAGCTGCTTTCCAGGGAGGACTGCTCAGTTTTCTCCCTCATTGCACCAGAAAATAATTTGCATAATTGTTTTCTTGGGTTTTTTTTTACGTTGCTAAAATAACTATGGAAACCATTCCTGCTAATTTATTGAATGGGACAGAACACTGTGTGAGCACAAAATATACAAAAAAGGATTAGATCATCATATATTCAGCTTTTGTAAACAAATATATCAAATATACTGCTGTAATTTCTTCAAATGTAATTTGGGATGCTTGGTTTTTTAATTTTTTTCATTTAATCCTTTTGACTTTGGCTGTCCTCATGTTTCGGTTATTATAGCACATTAAATAATAAAAAGCTGGTTTCTCATATTCACAATATTTACCCCACCTCCCTGTTTGCCTCTTCATTCATTTATTTGACTCGAGGGATTTTTTTCCATTATCTTCCTGTGTGCAGAGTTTTCTGTTTTTCTTTGGCCTTTTATACAGATTCATTTTCTTTACTGTGTTTTTCATTGTAAAGCCTAACGCATTTGATTTAACGCCTTTCATGCCGCTTTGTTTACATCTGCATTACCCAGAAGGCCTTGCTGGAGGCATAATGGGAGCTGTAAGGAAGCAGGTGATGAGTGACAGTGCAGAGAAGCCTCTAACATCTTATCATGAAAGATTATTTAGGAAATATGTAGTTAGGTGAACAGACACACAGGTGTTTAAGAATCATTTCACACTGATCTAATGCTTTTGTTCTATTGTCTGTCCTCAAGACTCAAAGTCTGAGCTGTTGGCTTTGAGTAAATTGCCCGGTATACTCGATCTGAAGCTAAACAATCAACGTGTGGTCACGTGGTTGTTTGATGTTCGACTTTGCAGACACCCTTCGTAGCCCGTGAGACACACCGCACTGAGCTCCTGGGAAACACCTCCTGCTGAGGTATCTGTCGCTGCATGGGGTTTCTTCCTGCTGGAGTCTGCACTCCAGAAAAAAAGCACTTCTGATATGTTGCAATTATTTGACCGGATAAAGCGCAACAGTTGTTGGCAGACAGATTCTTTAACATTTGTTATATCTACACCCATGAGTTTTGGACCGTTTGATTATCTTTATAGGTGTCTGCTTCAGGGTACAACAGTCAGATTCTGGAAGCAAGTAGTTGAAGAACAATTCTGAGTCCGTGCGCTTTCAGCCTAAACAAACACGCCCACACACTTCTGACCAATCACTTAATAATTTTTTACACGGAGGGTGAACAGTTCTTCAGGCGGGTTCTGACAAGAAGGGGTGGAAGACTCGAAACTGTGAACAAAACGGCACAAGTTTCGTCATGTAACTGTTACAGTTAGAGCTGATTTCAGAAGTTAGGATGGAGTAAGTGGAGGCCTTAACTGTGACCCACCGAGCCATTTAGTTGAATAGCTCTGACTGAGGAGCTTGACAGAGGTGTGCACTCTGAGTGCTTTTAGTTGTTTCATTTGCTTTGTTAATTGTTCACACCTGTTTGTATTTGTGCTTTGTTACTGATGGATCAAAAATCCTATGTAAAATCAAAAACTGATAAATGTTGTCAGCGCCATTCAAAATGGCTGCCACAGTCAGCTGACCTAAAAAAACTAAAACAAAAATAGCTGCAACTTAGTCAGTTTCACAGATTTTGACTTAATTTGGTGTTATAGTAGCCGAGATGGATCCTCAACCTATTATTAGGAGTGCTAAGAGATTAAGCAATAGTTTGTTTTGAAACCTGTACCAGTAACTGTTTGGAATCAACTCTGTTAGCAAAACATCTAATGAACCATTGTGTGGTTTTTAAAAAAAACTTTCAGGCAGGAAAAAAAACCTCATTGGACGTACTTTTACAACTTTTACAGTCAATCTAATTCTATCATGTTTATAAGAATATGAATCCAAGGTACACAAAAACTCAGAAAAGTTTAAGGTAAAATGCAAAAACCTATTTAATACAAATTAAAAACCAAAAGGAAAAAGCTGTGGTGACAACAAAAGTACTTACAAGGAAGCCTAGGTTCTGGAAACATGAGAATGATTATGACAGTGTGCGAGGAAACACAAAACACAAGACAGAATATAAAGGAACACTAACGAGGGAGAAATGACAAACACCTGGGTAGAGACAATGAGGCTCTGGTGAGAGTGGGCGAGGCATGAGCAGGAACTGACAGACACTTAAGTGATGACACAGGGATTAGGAGGGAGAACAAAAGGCACAAAACAAAAACCCACAACATAAACTATAAAAGAAATCAATCGAAATGGATAAATTTGAGGAACTAAATTACTGAAAAACACAAATTCTGACTAATTTAATATGACAGCCACCACCTTAGAAAACACAAAATAATTGTAATCCAAATAATTTTACATTTATTAAGCAACATTTTGATGTGTTGATGAAAAATGAAGCTTAAGCGTAAATTCAGACTGGAAGACTGACCGGTCTCATCTGGATCACCTGCACCGTGCCACGCATCATATTGTAGCCAATCATCGCACCGAACGCCTCTCATAAAGTCCTCCGTATGAACTCCATCTGCATGAACTCCTCCACCCCATCTCCTCCTTCTCTCCCAGTCGGTCGTGGCAGATGACCTCTCGTACTGAGCCAGGTTCCAGAGGGGAGTTTTTCCTCTCCACTGTCGCTACATGCATGCTCGGTACAGGGGCTTGCTGTAAGCCTATGACTCAACGCAATCTGCTGGGTTTCTTTACAAACCTCCTGTAATATCTTGGATAATTAATAGGGCTCAATGTACTGTTTGTTAACTAGAGGTCTGTCTTTTTTATTTTGTGAAGTGCCTTGAGATGACATCTGTCGTAAATTGGCGCTACACAAAAAACTATTGAATTCAATTCACTCCCAAGCTCTTCCAGTCTCGTTCGTCATTAGGCCTATTCCACCACCAGTGTCCGGGCCCTGGGGTGAAGACTACTCTAATATTCATCCTAGACTACTCATCTGAACTCACGGCAATCCACAGCATACAAGTCTTCTGACGGGGTCCGAGTGCCAAAGATCTCTTTTTATTCACATCAGTAAACCTTTCTAATTGCATTATGTTTTGTGCAAGTCTTTCCAGATTGAATTAGAGTTGGGTTTAGAAGTATTCCCACAAAAATACTACTCTTTTAATTTGAAATTGAATGTGTATGGTATATGGTTCAATGAAAGGAAACTTTGCTTTTTGGCTCAGAGAATCAGAGAGCATCAGTGAGAGTGAGGCCACGTCCTTGTCAGCTGTTTTCACGGTCAATTGGCCTCCTGGCTCTGAGTCAGGGATGCAAATCATGCCATTGACCGTCTTTATTGTCTGTCCCGCGTTATGTTCTAATTATTTTGACATTCGTCTTCACAGTCTCATCCAAATGAGAAAGAGGTCATAAACGCTGCCTGACAGTTTTGGCTGGTGTACGTGGTTTTCATGCCGAAAGTAAACGAGTAGAAATGTTGATGCCAAACAAAACGTTGAAGTCATCTGTCGGTATCGGGGCAGGGAGTGTTTAATTGTGTGACTTAACAGCGAGTGCGAGGGTTAATAAGACCATTTATCAACCAGAGAACATAATCACACCTCTGTGTCACAGCTACACGGAGAGCTCATCTGGAGTTAAAGCCCTAACCATGACTCGTCATTTCTCCTCCAGCAGACTCTTCGTCCTTGTTTGGAGGATCACCTCTCCTTTCTTCCTCCTTCACTCCCTCTCTCTGTCACATCCTCTCTCTTCTTTCCCCCGGTTTTGACCCTTTTTCACTTGTTCTTTTGTCCCCAATTTAGACTTTACCCTCTTTAGATGATAAAGAAATCTTTTAAGCACCTTTCTCCCCAATCTTCTCATTTCTCCTGATGATCTGTCCTTATATTCATCGATCTGTTTCATCCTTACAGAATTTTTTTATTGCCTGCTGCCAAAAGCAGAAAGGTGATCAAAAAAAAATTTTTTTGCTTGTGTCTGTTGTTGTGTTTCACGAACCAGCAGACTGCAGCTGCAGCTCAAAGCTTAGGGCTGATTTAGACTTCCATTTTCACGTCTTGTTTACAGTCGTGTGTGACGAAAATGTTGAATCGTCCATCTGTCATCTCCCTCTGACACCCCATCTTGTACATTGGCCCCAGCCAGAACTCTGTCCTACAGACCAATGTGGTTTGCAGTGTGTGATTGGTCAGAATCTTGGGGGTGTGTTTGTTTACGTGATCCGCTCCCAGAAGCCAGTTATTAAATTAGCAAAATGGAATGTTGCAATCGATGTTCACGTGTTCTTTCCATCTTCATGGTTAACCAGAAAAAAAAAAACAGTTTCCTTCTCTGACTACTTATCCAACGACATAATATTCTCTTCAAACGTCTAATATATAATCAAGTGAAAACAACTATCTATCTGTCCTGCTATCACTGTTATCTATATGCATAGCTATGTATATGCAGCGTTTGCTACATTGGGAGTTCTGCGGGAGGGATCATGATGTAGTATCCTCCACATTTTCTATACGAGTATTAACACTCACTAATCACTGATGGACTGTCTCACGTCTTGTGGAAGAATAAACCAGATGTTAGCCAAGACGAGGCCTGTGGTCTCAACAAGGATGTTGCTTGAAAGTCTGGGTCTGAGTCTCCTGTGAGCCCCGGGTCTCCCCCATCGCTCCTCTGATCAGGTTTTGGCAATCTCAAACCCCTAAAATTGCCCCAGCCTGTGCATGTGTTTGTCACAGTCACAGAGAAACCCAGCACAGTTGAATCGTTTGTAGAAGAAACCAGGCCGAAGTTGCTATTTTCAGTTCAGGCACTTGAAATGAAGTTTTTATTACATTAAATAAAAATATGTATAAAGATGAAACAATGATTACATCATATTTGGTTTTACTAAGATCTAAAAATCTATGAGAAAAAGTGAAAATAAGGGAGCTGTTATCGCTTAAAGGTCTGCAGGCAAAAAACCCCCCTAAAAAGCAAAAGCTTTAAAAATCAAAGACAGTCATCTTTAGCTGGGATAAATGCAGGTGGCATTAATTCTCCTGCTGCCCCACGACCACAATGACCCATGGGCAGCAGGAGGGTCTGCTCCTTAAGCTCCACAGCAAACCAGCAAAAGCTCCAGAAAGCAAAACCGCTGATTCTCTGAAAACACAAGCTTATGTTTCTTCTCATAATTGTCTAATTTTAAGTCGACTCCTCTTCCACACAAAGTTCACTCAGTTCATTTATTCCTGACTTCATGCTGCCTAGGATACATTCTGATACGTTCTTCCTGCTCGTTATCAGAGAAAGGAGTAAGTTTATTGAAACGCACAAAGACTTTATTAAAAGAGACTCTTCTCTCTCCATCCACCTTATCTTCCACCTGTGCCTGAGGATCATTTATTGTGTTCGTCTGAGGACACACTGTCTCTTTCTCCTGCAGTAGAAGCTCAGTGAGGGGAAGGCTGGAGGTCTAATCTGTAGCTGTGGGTTTATTAGGATACAGTAATGCTCTAAGCAGGGGTGAGTTGATGTGAGTCATCCATCCAGCGGATTGGACAGGGGTCAGGTATGCTACCGTCTCCTGTCCATCAGAGGCAGCAGGCTTGTTTTCACAAGCAGCAGGTGAGTTGGTGGTGAGTTCCTGGCTGATAATACAATCAGCAGAGGGCTCAAGTTTTTCCATCTCTCCATCTTGGTCACATAATCATGTTCGTATACATGGAGAGGAACTGAATTCTCTATGTTTCCACTTTTAGGCCTGTAAGACCTCATTATAGTCCAGCTGAGTTGTTACCAAGATGCATCTCTTCGTTCACCTCACTTTCTCTTGTCTTGTTAACGTTTGACTGTCCTTCAACTAGCTCAGGTTCGTCCGGTTTCCCCATCCAGATTGGTGACTCATTGTGGTTTCTTTCCGTCGTTACCTTCCAGGTTTGTGACAATCTATCGCGGTCCCAGCCACACTTACAAGGTTCAGCGACTGATTGAGTCCAGCAGCTACAGCTTCAGAATACAGGCCATCAGTGACGCCGGCGAGGGTCCCTTCTCTGACACGTATACCTTCTGCACCACCAAGTCTATTCCGCCTGCTCTCAAAGGTAACTGGACTGGGTCTTTACTGGAATCTTGTCTCGTCATCTACAGGGTGTGATTGTTACTGATGACTGACTGTGTTTTTACTTGTGTCTCTATTACCAAACTATATCATGAACCAATCTTGATGAAACTTGCAGACAGTAATCATTGGATGGACATCTACAACTGGTTCACTTTTAGAGTCAGACCAATTCAAGATGGGTGCCACAGCTATTTGACATTAGACAACATATTAACTATAATTTTTACACTATAAGTTTTAAAGATATTGAGAATTATCACCAACATGAGCCGTACACATGGTGCTAAGTTTTTGTTAAAAACTTTGATATTAACTGTTATTGTTTACGCTGCCTGTCTGTTAGCATAATAACTCATGGACTTTGAGCACGAGCTTGTGATTTCACATTATTTTCAAGGTTTTACCAAACAGGCTCAAACTTAAATTCTCATCATAAAAGGCGGTGGGCAATGTTTTGTTTTATTTTTCATTTTAAATAGTGTTTTTGTTTGTTTGACTCGCGAGTTAGAGCTCACAAAATTTGTTAACTTTTAATTTTTTAGAATAAAAATAACAGTTTTCCCAGGGAATATTGTTGCTTTCCAAAGCAATTTCATCAAAGGAAAAGCAGAAATGTTCTGTAATCTCTTTTTCTGATTGATTCTGCTGCTTTAAATAAAAACCCATTAACCAGTGTTAACATGACTGTACCATTACCAAATAAAAAGAGTAAATTCTAGCCAAAATGCTGGATTCGTCATAAGAGACAACCCCCCAAAAATTTACACTATTGTTTTCCTGTTGACAGTTTCTTTCATGACATTTCATGACACAAAACACTTTCACATAGTTTGTTCTATTTTATTTGTTCATGTATCAAAACCCCCAGCTCCATAAGAAAGTTTGCCAAGACTTAGTTTTTGAATCTTTTAGACTTTTCAAAATATTTCACTTCATTTAAAATAAAATTCCAGATCAAAACACACAGAGACCTCTTCAGTTCCTTCAGAAACACTGTTTTTTTGTGAAATCTGCTTCAGCTCACGTTCTTCCTTTTGATTTGCTTTAGCTACTTTCAGTTACCATGTTGCAACCTTAGCTTTTAGCTTCTGTTATGCTCATTTTAGCATTTGTTTAGAAAATGTAAGCCTCTGTTCAACTCAGTTGTAGCCTTTTTAGCACAATCTTAGCAATGTTTTGTTGCCGAAAATGCAGTTTCTATAGTAATTTTTAATTTCTCTGGATCCCACAGCCCCAAGAGTTCACCAGCTGGAGGGGAACGTATGTCAAGTCACATGGGAGACGATCCCTCCAATGAGAGGAGATCCTGTGAGCTACGTTGTCCAGTTGCTGGTCGGCCGGGAGTCTGAATATAAACAGGTTTGTGTCTCAGGGTGGATCAGAGGGTTGCAGTGATTTGGTCTCATTTGATTGGGAAGCACATACAACGTTTAGAAAGATAATCCAAATCTTCCTCTGGAAAAATAATCATAAATAAATAAGAACTTCTCTTGAAAGAGAATGCGCACTTTTGGCCATAAACATGCTCATGTTTTGACAAAGCACAAAAAAGGTTTTACAGGAAGTTTAAAGTAATGGTAAAGTCAAGTTTTCTACAAAAACAGTCTTATCTCTCTCTTGGTTCTGCGCCAAATGATGGTATAAAACAGATCTATGATTCAGAGATTTTGCAAATATTCAGCTAAAATTTGATATGAATTGAAAGATAATAACACATACATCACAAGTTATTGAATTAGATTGAACAAAACTCATTTTTAAGGTTTGGGCCAAAATGTTTATATGTCTGTCATGTAAAACTCTGGAATAAAAGGTGAAGGTTGATATGGCCTGCATGTAGAAATGTCTTACTTTGCAGCATAAAAAGCGTAATAGTTTTTGAGAACAATATGAAATCATTTTAGGGATGGCTTGGATTTGACGTGATTAGCAAAAGAAAACACTTATCTTGACTCGTATCTTATTTTCTGTGATTTACAGGTTTTTAAGGGAGAGGAAGGTTCGTACCAAATCTCGAACCTCCAGGGAAACGTCGACTACCGTTTCCGCGTCGGCGCCTGCCGCCAGTGCCGGAACACGTGCCAGGAGCTGTGCGGACCCCTGAGCCCCTCCTCCTTGTTCACACTCCGCCGGCAGGAGTCGGCGGCGTCAGGGGAGCAGTGCGCCTTGGAAACGGGCAAGGGGGCCGGCCTGATCTCCAGCGACGAACGCTTTGCGGCTCTGATCGTGTGTGTGTTCGCGGGCCTCTCCATCCTCATCGCCTGCTTGCTACAGTACTTCTTCATGAAGTGAGGGAATTTAATAATAGGATAGAAAGGAAAACAAAATCACAAAAAAAGAACTTTTGAAAAGCAGCGTCTACGAAATAACCGAATGAAATCAAAGCAAACACTTGACATGTACTTTTAACGGCTGTGTATGTTCTTTTTTATTTTTAGTCAGAGTATTGATTCAGACTTTTCATTTTGTCCTCCACCTGTTTGGTCTCATTTTTTTTCTGCACCTTTCATTTAAGGATTTCTGTCGAGGGAAAGAAAACTGAAAATCAAGCCTTAAAATAAGTGGGAGCAAAGCACCTGCTCCCTAAACTGACTTGCATGTTTTTATTTTGTATGTCTTTTAAAACGTATTCAGTAGAAAGCATATATATTTCTTGACAGTCATTGCCTTACATTTGATTTTATTTTTCAGCTTTTTAACCTTTTTTTTCTTTCTGTACTCATTCAGCCATATTCAAATGTAGGTCTTTACAGCTTTAGCCGCTCCTTCGTTTGAACTCATCAATATTCTGCAGGCTGTTGGTCAATCCATGCAATCCTCACCTGTTCTCTCATGCAGGCTGACAGAGACCTGGTGTTACATAATCAAGCACACACACTGCGTTATGCTTTTGCAACGACAATGAGAAAAACCTGTTTCCTCCGAAGAAATCATACCTGCTCAGCTTTCGCCATTCAATCACTCACTCAGCTACCAAAGTGATGCAATCCATGTGTGTAAGATGCTGCTATCCTGTAATTTCAATGTATCCGAGAGAAAATGGAAAACTGGTTAATATAAATAATAGCAAATATATATATATGATGTAATATAAGTGACGGCAAAGGTAAAGTCTGGAGTGTAAAATACAGGCGTGAACTTTATGCTCAGAAACGGAAGCTTTTAAGCCAGTTCAGCAATCAGAATCTAGGATCAGATTCGTCGATTTGGATTGTTTTAAATTGGGTTTAGGAACCGGCTTGTGTTGCGATCAGCTGCAGTTCACTCTGAATAGTTTTTGGGCGCTGCATTTGTTTGCCTCATCTTTGCTGCAGCCAGTATAAATGGAGTCTTATCTGCGATCAAAGGTGCCAACAAACCCACCAGTGCCCTTCTCACAGCTTCTGACCGGAGAAGACTCTAGTAGTTCAGGTAGTTTAGCTCTCTGGGCCACGACTGTTGGAAAATATGCATGTGTTTGCGAACAGCCAGGTTTTCCGTGGCCAGTTTTTGAAAATCACAACTTTGTTTTGTGTACACGGCTGTGCAGACTTTTCCATTGCCAGCATCAGCCCACCTGTAGCCATCTTGGAAGCCGCCGGCCCGTACGCTGACATGTTCTGTTTAGTACAGAGGGAGTCGAAGGTCTCCTTTTATTTCTGAAAGAAAAGGGAAAATGACATGTTTAAATACCCCAGCAAGTAATGGGTGAGGGGGTCTATTTTCTATACTATGTCCAGGACACGCCCGCCATCTTGAAAGCCGCCATACTGGATCATAAATAAATCAAAACAAATGGGTTCCCTGTGACTTTTGAATGTTCCTGTAATTTCTCTAAAGCAGGGATTCTCAAACTTTTCAGCTTTTGACCCACAAGAAAACATTAGCTTAGACCTGGACCCCAACAATATTTGGCTAAAAATATTGGTATCAGGTCCAATAAACAAGACATTTCATTATGCTACTTTCTATTTTTAAGTACACTAACCACACTCCTTCGTAACAACTAAAGCAAAAAGAGTTATTAGTCATTTTTAAATGGAATTAATACTGAAACTCTTTTCAAGATCCCCACCTTATTGTTTCAGGACCCACAGGGGCTTTCCCAACTTTAATTTTTGGAACCAGAAACAATACCTGTTTTTAAAAATGAACAAAGTCATTGACAGGGTTCTAGACCAGTCGAAGGGGAGTTCCAGTGCAGGTGTCAGAAAGGACTCTTGAGACGATGGGTGAATGGTTTGAGAAGTCCAGAGTAGGCGAAAATCTTCAAGCCGAAGCCCCAATAATGTCAGAACATTCTGGAGACCAGCTGTCACCAACAGTCGCAGCCCAGTGAAATACCACCTTAAGCTTGTGCTTTATCCCCTTTTCAAATCTAGTCTGTCCAGCTAGAGTGGTGCTGAAGCTGTTACTTCTGTCATTTGAAGACAGAAGGAACAGCCCTTCTGCACCCCCCCCCCCCCCCCCAATCCATCATGTTCTGCTCCGTTTCTCCATTAAAAGGTGCTTTGTTGACATGTAATCAGAGCCAAGTAGCAGGTCTGTGATCTCGACTCAGATGGGGACACGTTCTCTGAGGACTCGAGCTAATCTTCACTAACCAAGCAAACCATTTTTTTTTCTCAAGGGGACACCGCTTCACAGAACAGAACACCTTTTGACCTCCCATCCCGTTGTCATCCCCACAGCCCACCCAACCTGTACAATGAAGCCAAGGTACAACCCGTTGTATAACAGGATAATCCAAAGAAGTCACCTTAATGTGCTTGAAAACTGGTAGACCCATTCATCTGGTGGGGTTTGGATCGAGGAGGAGGTAAAGTTCTCCCTGATTGGCAGCCTGGAAACGTACCTCAGGGATAAGGCCTTACTGAGGGGATGGAGGGAGGGGGGCTGTCCGATCCTGTCATCATCTAAACGCCTCCATCCTGCTTTTCTGTCTTCCTCCTCCCTTTTCGTATCTCGTCCTGTCTTTGCCGTGCCTTGCTCCTGTACGCGTCAGTAAAGCCGAGGCGTTTTACTAGCCTAAAAAAAAAGAAGAAAAAAAAAACCTTTGCCAAAGTCAACGGGAAAGTTAAGGTAGAGTTCTTTTCTAAGTTTTATTTATACTATATATATTTGCATACAGTACTTTACATGCCAATTACAGTGCAATCTTCATTTATTTATGGTTTAAAGATTAAGAGACACGTGTAGTTATATACTAATTTTTTTTTCTTCTTGTAGCCTGTTTTTATTTTACATTTTTTAAAAAATGGATGTATGTTAGATTGTATGATTAGGGGCCAGCATTCCGTATCTTAGTAACCCTTTAAGTATTTCTCTTACAGCTGTTGGGAACCTTTTGCTCATCTGTCCACGTAACCAAATGTATTTTAGTCGTTTCAGCTCGTGTTGGGGCCACGCACGGTGCCAGCAGTTCTTGTAACGCCTTTAGAGAGACATGTAGCAAGCCGGACCTTATAGGCTCACTTATCTGTATTGGGATAAATGTCTGTTTTATTTTTATTTTATTTCTCCGAGTAGTGTCATAATGAAGCTTCTGGTATCTTATGTTACTGTTTTCATGCCAAAGTGCAGTTTTTATTTTTTATGTCCTCTAAAACCAATCGTCTCCTGTGATCTTCTGTAACAGCATAATGAATATTACAAATGTAATTTTTACTGTCTCCAACGAAAAGAAAACATTAACTTGATCTGTGATTATACTTCTTACTTTATATTATCTTGTATTGCTTTGTTTTCTTTTCTCTTTAAAGCAAAAGTGCCATTTTTTTAATGTGTTCACCCAGTTTTGGTGGAGAATTTTTAGCTGATTTCACACTGAAAGGTAAAAAAGGCAGAAACAATCAGAATTGTTTTTAGGCCAATGTCGACAATAATATCGACTTCCTTTAATATTATTATTGTTTTTAAAATATTTTTGGTAGTTTTGTTTGGTTCGTTTTTGTCCAGCGTTGTGCTAAGAGATGAACTACAGAGATGTCTATAGAGCTATAGAACGACTAACAGAGTTGAAGCACTTTTTTTAAAACACCGAGCATTACACGTGTAGAGGTCACGGGTGGGAGTAAAACGGATCCTTTGCTCTTTTTTTCGAACACTACTGCCGACGCTTCCTGTTACATTACATTGGCATTACTCTGATGTTGGCATTACCGGAGCGTACTCTGATGGCTCCCTGCAGGACCAAGGAGAGTCCCCTTCCTAAGGCAGACGGTGCCTGTGTTTGACGTGCTCGTTGCCTTGTTTTTTTAATCCTCTGACATTACGTTGTTTTGGTCCCCCCCCCTCCCCCCGCCTTGTTGCTCAAATCACCGTCATCAGGCCAGTTATACGGAACAATTCACCTGGAACGTTTTCTGTCTGTAAGATGGGTACTTCCTTTAGTTTTTTATTGTTTTGTTTTTGTTTAAGTGCTGGCCATTTTTTATAGAAACCCCCCATCCCTTCCCTTCATATCCTGCACATTTCTGTCAACAAGACAATTCAACATTTAGCCCCAGCACGTCTGTGCCTTCTGATCCGTTTATTTCATTAGAATTATTATGATTATTTTTTTTTAGTGTACATTTTACAGTAAAAGTAGAGACTCTGACTGAGAGATTGGCAATTTCAACAAAGAGACTCACAGGTATTTAAGTATTTTTTTAAAAAGCGAGACAAAAAGAAAGCATTTTTTTTTAACCTCACAATTTTAAAGTAAACATTCCAATGTTGTCATGATCTGCGATTTGAAAAAGAAGAAAAAAAGAAATTTGTTCGATTCTTTTTCTTGTATTGTAAATGTTAGACAATTTCATATGCATTATATAAAATAAACTGCCATATCAATTTTAATGTATAGATTTTTGCAAATACTACCCTATGTATGTAAGACCTAACTGTATCGGTAGCGTATATATAATATATTTATGCCCAATAAATGTTTTAATTTTTTCTGATTGGAGTGTAAATTTTTCTGTTGGTTGTGCAACATTGTTCCTCATCATGTCTCTAAGCTGTATGGATTTTATGATTTAGTTTTTTATAGCTGAGCATTATAAA
>JAVKLF010000002.1:1127168-1143684 GCA_034783495.1 Millerichthys robustus
ACATAAATGTTTAAACATAACATTTTCAGGGAAATTTTAATAGCAGCAAATCATTTAAAAATTTTGGGACAAGGACAACAAAATGCTGTAACAGTAAGGAGTATATAACAAATGAAAGAGAATTCTGCAATTAAGTAGGTTAATTTAATCAGGTCAGTAAGAGGGATAGGTATAAAACATTTTAGAGAGGTTGAATTTCTCAAAAGTAAAGATAGGTAGAGGTTCACCAGTCGGTGAAAAGCTGCATTTAAAAATGGTGGAACGATTTCAGAATAATACCTTTGTATAATTTTTCCTGGCGTTTTGGAATGGTTGGGTGCTCCATGGTTGGTTGTTTCGGGATGGTCGGGTGCTCCGTGGTTGGTTGTTTTGGGATGGTCGGGTGCTCTGTGGTTGGTTACTCCAGACCTTTCTATTGGTTTATTCTGTATTTCCTGGGTGTTATATTCATTGGTAAATTTGTGGATGTTAAAACAAAAAAACAAAAACAAACAAAAAACAACCTTCTCCTGGATTTTAAACACACCGGAGCTGGTGAATGGGCATATAGTAGGAGCCGAGGGTCATTTTCCTTTTACTCAGTTTCACTGATTGTCTCGCTTCGTATTGCACGTGGAGCAATATGAGAGAGCCTGTAGCTTGTTGGAGTAGGGAGAAGGGCCCCTGTATGCCCTTGCATGCAACAGGCTTCATTGAGCTTGGTATCTAGTTTTTAGAACGAGTGGATCTGCACGAAATAGGAACAAAGCATTCTGTAGAGTAGCACCAAGCTAAAGCAGCAGTTCCCGAGGTTTTAGGATCTGTGCCCCATTTAGTGTTAGCTAGTTGGTGTACAGGTTAAAAAGTAGTTAAAATGTCCATCTACTGAGACTGAAACCGGATTGCCTCTGATGTTTGTCCCATAGAGTGTTGTGTGAATGGGTAAATGAGGACACAGATTGTGTTGTAAGGCACTTTGAGTATCCTGGTTGGATAGAAAGGTGCTACATAGGTACAGTCCATTTACCACTTTGACAAAAATAAAGTAAATAAGACTGTTGAGCAATTAGAATCCTCTATAATATCTGTTTTTATCCAGCTGCTGGTGACAAGGAATAACAATAGGAAGGAGAAGACATGTTTAAAGTGTAAAAGTGTTGGAAAGAACACTGGGGGCGGATGGCTAGGCATCTGCATCAGCATCAGCAGAGGTGCTGTCACTGATTACTCAATAGATGTGATCGAAATATGTAAGTTGTTAACTCTCTCATCTATTCCTGGACCCATGACACAAGACTTGACATTTAGAAAGCCAACACAGAACAAACCACATTAGAGCTCAAATACATGTGAAACATTGTCTCTGCATAAGACATCACATTTTCTAACACACACACGTCCGTACAACACAATAGACGCACAGTAATTGTCACTTTATAGACTGTGTGGTGCCAAGCTCCTCGTGGCGCAGATGGTACTAAAAGAGCGAAGATAGATGGAGAGAAGAAATAAGAGAGGTCTGTGACACCTCTTTTTTCTCTGCCCACACTAAAGCTGCCTATTATCTAATCCTTCACACCACGGATTGGGGGAGTTAGGGATGGTCAGAGAGACTGATACAGCGAGGCATGCAGTAATTGCCAGAAAAATAAATAAATAAATAGCAGAGAGAAAGCCATCGTCACCATTGGTGGAGTGGCGTTCTGCTGGTGGAAAGACAAGGAATCATTGTGCTGACGGAGTGAAGGAGCTGCTGCCAAAGCTGCCTGACTTGGACCCACCAATCAGGGTCGAGTCCGAGCCTGGAAAATATTAAACTCAACAAACCACCAAAATGACTCATGACTACAGTGTGAAGACTGAGGAGACAGACTGAAGGATATTTGTGCTCTTGACCAAAGGAGTTGGTTTAAATAGAACATAAGATTCAAGGTTTTAACCAGGAAACCCAAACAGGAAGTACTGTAGGTGTTGATGTGTTTTAATGATATGATTTGCCTAATGGCACAATAAGCATGGTCACATCTCTTTTCAGTCTATAGAAAGAAAGTCACTGGAAAAACTGTCTCCCGTTTAACCTAATTTAGAGTAAAAGCCTCTAGTAAAAATAAATTATCATACACAACCGAAGGCATTTCAGTTGTTGCTTGTGTGTGTATTTGTTAGCAAAATATCACATGAATCACTGGTTGATTTTTAAAAATAACTTCCAGAAAGTAATTAACATTTTACATTTAACATGGCATTTGTGCAATCTGCTGCTCAATCTTCACCATAATAAAGATATATCACCTCTTAAATAATTGAGATTTTAGTTGTTAACTCAAGTCTAGTTAAGTCAAGTGCATCTAGAACAGGGAATCGTGGTCCTCGAGGATCGCTATCCTGCATGTTTTAGAGGTTTCTCTTCTCAAACACACCTAATCTGAATGAATGGGTGATTGATAGGCTTCTGCTTAAAGTCAGGAGGTGATTCAGTCTCTGAATCAGATGTGTTGGAACAGGGAAACATACAAAACATGCAGGACAGTGGCCCTGGAAGACCAGGATTGCCCACCACAGATCTAGAATTAATTTGCTGGACTAAATCTACCTACCTACATATATACTGTGTATATATATATATAAATATATATAAAGTCTTCAAATCCTTTTAATCTCTGTAATATGAAGCAAAAGAACAGTAGGTTCTCACAGACGGATGTTCCTCAACTTTACCCTTCAATAACTGTCCAGATTTAAAGCTGATAATGCGTCCCAAAGCCAGCAGGAGAGGCCTGCATAAAGTCTTTTAGATGGGTATGCTCAAAAATACTCCACAACATGAGATCACATATGATTTTATTTTAAAGGTTTGATAAAATTACAACTCCATCATTTCTAAAACGATGCTGGAATAATGATGACCAATTTAAGTTTATGTATAGTAATTCACAATTTTAACTTTGTCCAAGAGTGTATAACATATATAATAAATATATGTTATCATTTTTCACAAGTAAAAGTACAATACACATCAACAGTTTCACTGTAGTTTTAATTTCAGAATATAACAAGCTAAAGTTGTTTTAGATAGTAATGACTTAAAACCTAATGTGTTATTATAAGTATTGCATCTCTGGGTAATTTATTTTAGCAGAAAGAAGATCGTTTTGGGTTGACTCCAAACAGTTGTAAATGTATATACAATGATCAAAGTTCAATTAAAAACCCATCCATTGGTTCATGAGATATTTTACTAACAGACCAACAGGCTTAGCCCCAGCAGTTAATGATAACAGTTTAAGCAAAGATGTCATGCAATGTAGTGCTATGAGTATGTGAAGAAACTTAATACCCTTTTATTCATGTAAAAAAGAGATGTTCCACTTTTCTGCCATGCTCTCCTGCTACACCACACTCATTTTGACGTTTTCAGGACTCTGACATAAAAAGAGAGGTGGGTTGTTCTCAGCTGCTTCTGTTTATTCATAGGCACCATGCTACTTTAGCTGCTCAAATTATCACCATGACAACAAGACAGGAAGCAGGAAGTAGGTGTTCCATCTAAACGGTTGCATGTTGAGGACACTGATAACCATGGGTACTGTTCATTTGTGTGCTGTCTGCACTGAATGCTTCGGCAGCATTCCTGTTTCTTCTTGCTGTTGACCTCTGAGAAAGGGTCGAGTCTTTTGGGGGTTGTGGATATTCTTAGTGCATGATGATGGCTGCTGTTACACATTCCTCTGAAAGGTAAGATAGCTCACATTTTAAGTGCTCTGTGCAAGAGTCTTCCTCATAGCAACCTTGTAAAGTTTACTTCAATATTTCACTTAAAATGTGGAACTTCTTGAAACATGGAGCTGCTTCTAACCACAGAAGTAAAGTCTCAAAGACTTGGTTTTGCAAAGCTGATCGTGGTGTTTCTCAGTTTTGATGCATGTTTTCATCAAGCGCAACGCAGGATGTATAAAGTGCATCTTGTCACGGTAGTAAGGTTAGACCCAGTGATGCTTCCAAGAATCTTTTAATGAGGTGCCACTAAAAATCCAAGGGTGGCACCAAAACCAGAAGCCAAACCAGAGTTTCAGAAGATTTATTACTTTGATTATTTAACAAATATAAGAATATGTTGGTTAAGGAATCATCTTCTGCTTTACACAGGCCTACTTTAGTTTTTGATTTAGTTAGTTTTACTTATTTAGAAAAAAACACTGTCACTACTATGTAAATTTACTGACGTTTGTCCTCTCCTAAATTTATATTTGAAAAAATTAAAAGTTATTTTGCTCATAACCTCCTGAAACCCTGCATCTTAATGTTGAGGACATTTGTTTTTGTTTTTAAGAACCAGTTGTTCTTATTCAAAGTGTCTAGATCAGTGGTTTCCAACCTATTTTCCTACGAGCCTCCCTTTCTTACAACGCTTCCTGCTCCCCACCTCTCCTAAGTTCAACCTTATCTCTTTATCAAAATAATTAAAAAACAAATAAAGTGAACAGTTACAAACTTTTATTTGGAAAACAAAGGAAAGAACTGAGTATTACAGAGTTTTTATTATTCAAATGGACTCATTTTGGTGATTTTTATGTACAAACAGTAAATTGATATTTTCACAACCTCTGAGCAGATGAGGTCCCACATCCCTCATATATTTATAATTGAACTCCTAATTTCTCAAAGACAATGTTTGTTTTTATGTTCACGAGGTTCTACTATCCTGAATAGCTACAGTTTTTCTCAGTCGCTTTGGTATGTTTCTGACATCACTATTTCCTTTTGCACAACATGTCTCAACACAGTACAAACTGTAAAACCTGATTGATAATCTCCAAAAGTGTGTCACATCAATGAAAGGGTCAGTGTCATCAGAATGGAAAGTCCTGACATTGTTGTTTATGAACAAGATGTCAATGTTATTATTATGACACTTCGCTTCCACTCCAAAAATATCAGACCTTGATGACACTACCTGAAAATGCACATCACTTTACACTATTTGCCCAGACTTTTAGTGACAATCACCCATTACTGTATTTAGTGAAGTAAATGAGTAGAAGACACTGAACACATAGGTTTCACAGCTATGAACAACGTAGCATTCCATACTGGAAGTGAACTGGAACATTCAACACAGAGGTAAATAAGTGTTTTTTTCATTGGTCACAACTAATGCTTCACACACACTCCTCATCAGTGAAAACCTGAGAAAAATTATTCATTTTAGGAGACATTTTCTGGATAAATAACTGATAAAGAAATAGTTTCAGAGGGAAGAATCGAGCATACATGAGTATAGTTCATTTTACCTGGCATGCCATAAACAATGATAATGTTACAGAAACAGCAGAGAATTGAATGGAAGCAACTGATGCACGTCCTAAAGCATTTGCAAATTCTTAGAATGAATAGGAAACTGTTACCGTGATGTGGACAAATGACTAAATGTTGTGGAGGGTGAACTAACAGTTGTGAGAAATTTATTTCTGATCAGAGAAATGCATCAAAGCATCCAAAAAATTGTAAAAAAAAAAAAAAAAAAAAGTTAAATATTCACACCAATCATAAGTTTGGGACCAACAATTTTGGGTTTGTGTTTGGTGGGGGCATTGACCCATTGTGTTCTAAATAGCCTAAACGACTTGAAAAAGCAGCATCTTGAAGCCATTCTTTGGTTTGCTAAGATTGCTTGGTGTGGCGGCCATCTTGAGTTGGGTTGACTCCGGTTGTTGCCATGAGAGTGACGTGCAGGGACTTGTGGTAACTGTGAGAGCATGTTTCATCTTGTTCAGTGGCGTTATAATGTTTAATGTCAACTCGTTTATCTCTCTGTGTTCGACACAAGATGTTTTAGCTGCAAACAAAAACTTTGCAATCCAAAACATGTTTACCATAGGCACGAGTATTTTTCAGACGTCTGACTAAAAAGGAAAACAAAACAAATTTTACTTATGTCTAACATTATCGCTCGCCACCTACAGACAAAGGTAGTTAATGTTTTTGCCTAAAAGATCTCGTAAAAACGTATAAAATTTTATCGAAACCTTCAGGAAGTAGTCATTTTATGGTTCTGAGTTTTTGTGTATTTTGATGTTTTTGTTTTGTGTTCCTTTTTCATGGTGTTTATTATATTTTGAGATTTCTCGTGCTTTGTTTTTCAATGTTTCAGTGTCATCAGCTGTTTTGCTCTCACTCATTCACCTGCTCCTCATCTTCATTTGTCTCAGCTGTCTCTGTAATCATTCCTCCCAGCCTGTTGAGGCGACACTCACACTGCAGGCAAATGTGACCCAAATCTGGTATTTTTGCACCTATACAAACCAAATGGTCTGAATGGGACAAATCCATTTTTTTTTCTTCAAATCTCTCCAAAGTCATTTTCCTGTGTTGTACTAGAACCAATACATATTCCATGTTTTGCAAAGCATCTGCAGTCTGAACAATCATGTCGCATGTCATCCAATTCTTTCTTATTTTCATGTACCCAGTCTGCGACCTTGGGTCCATCTTAAACCAATCTTGAAAAATCACTGGATGTACATCTACAACCAATTAGGTCGTGGAGTTAATCTAATTTAAGATGCTTGCACAAAAAGGAAAATACCTCAGTGAGCTTTACAGACATTAGGTTAGAATTTGGTTGAACTAAGAGTCAGTCAGAACACATACTGAGTGTGATATAATGAGATTACACATAACATTATTTTTAAGGTTTGATCAAAACGATTTCAACTTCATAACATCTGGAAATAAAAACCATTAATGTCTAAAACTCTGGCTTCCTTCACTGAATGCTAGGCCTTTAATAATATCCTGCATTTCTGTGAAGAAGATGGCCCAAATATAAGAGACTCCAGATGTAGGTAGATGATTAAAAAAAATAATTTTGATGCAGCAAAACAGAAACTCTACTGAGGCAAAGTGTCCACGAAAGGGAAAAACCAAAACTCAAGTCTGAACACGACAGGACCAAAAACACGAGTAGAAACATGCCACAAAGATAGGACAGCAAACAAAATGATGCAGGCGAGAAATGTTTGGATTCATTAAAGTAAAATCTGGTGTCAGGAGAGCAGAAAATACGAAGAACAGACACAAAACACAAAAATAAAACTAGAGCAAAAAAGAAAAGAGTAAAATAATGACTAATATTATTTCCAAATTATTTCCTGTGTTACACTAAAATCAACTTCTACTAAAATATGAAACTTGTAGCTATTTAGGTAAAAGCATGAAAAAAAAACATTTTATATATGATTTCAATAATATTGGCTCCGTTGGAGGAGAAGTTTAGTCTATCTGGGTTCCAGACGGTAGGATGGAACATGGATGGATCAACAGATTGGGGCCTCGTCCTCAGTAAGGAGGGAGTTGCTTCGGGTCAGTCGTGGTGAAGAAAGAGCTGAGTGAAAAGGCAAAGCTCTCAGTCTACTCGTCTGTCTATGTTCCAACTCTCACCTGAGGTCATTAAGTTTGGATCGTGACCGAAGGAACGAGATATTGGATACGAGCGGAAATACTTTGGTAAAAACAGACACTTACACAGACTTGAACAAAACCTTTCTCGCGTTGCTTTTGATTGTGACGGGGCGAGAAAAACACCCATAAACCACAACAACTGAAATGTTGTGTAAATGTTATGTTTGGAACCAAACCTCGTGTTTACAGCTACACATGCGTATTGGAGTGTTTTCTGTATGACCTTTATCAGAAATGGGGTGAGATGTTTTCTTGTTAAACAGGTTCTGTTACGGTGTGTGATGTGGAACTGAGAACAATTCTCATAAATCACTTTCTGCTCGGGAATAAATCCTAACAAAACAAATGGCTTTGTTAACATTTCATGGAGTGGGAAATCTCAGTCTAGTTATGATTTACCTCTCTGTAAATTTAACGTTTTTTCACTTGGGATCTGTTCTGCTGCACCTCTGTGGACTTTCTGAGGCAGTTTTGTTAATAGGTTGTGGGAGAATGAGCTGACTTTGGATGACTAAGCACACAGCTTAGGGGTGTTGCACATGGATGGGTGTTTCCCTTTTTGTCAGCTATTCCCTGGTGAGAAAAAAAGTAGATTACAGTGTTCTGGTGTCTGACACACAATCATTTTGTTGCATCTCATATTTAGAGCTCAGGATACTTCTGGGAATAGCAAACAAAAATAAATTTAAAATTTTAGTGTAAACTTAGAAACGGTTTGAACAGATCTGTGTTTCTCAAGAACCAATTAGGAATCAAACGTGTGTAAAAGTCCCATTAATGATGTAATAATAAAACTAACCCTAATCCCTAACAGCAGATTTCTTTAACCATGACTCAGCTGTTACTGTAAGGTGCTCTTCATGTTCATATTCCTTGGGTTGTATAAAGTCTAAATCTTAGTTAACTTTACTTTCTGTCCATCATAACGGAGAACTCCTCATTTGTACAAATCATTTCCATCGGATTAGTTGATTTTCAGCAACAACTTGAACTATTTTAATTTAACTATCTATGAACAACAAAATAATTTGTACTAAATTTTGTTGCAACTGAAGAGATTGTGTCTTTTTCTGTGCATGTTGACCGGACAGCCTTACTTGTGGCAGTTTTATGGTTTAAAATAATATAACTGAGGCTCCAACAGGGTCATGAAGGTTGAAGGTCAAACAGTCTATCCCTGTGGGAACGTTTACTCAGGGAACAGGAAGTAATTAGCTAACATTCCCACTAAATACGTATAATATCACCTTGTCATCCTGTAGGTGCGCCCTGCTCTGGGGTTTGACTGCTAAGCATGCTGGGTAAGGCTCCACCAACTACTAGCAACCTCAACCTGGTGAGCGCTGAAGTTACCGATACCAGAGCGGCTTCCGATACCCACGACGGAATCAAGATGGCCGACTTTGTGGAAAGCCTGGACACCAGGGAGCTGGACATCGGAGAGGGCGAGGAGCTTGACTTCGATGGAAACAACCTTGGTCTGTTTTTATCATCTAAATCTAGAATCTTACTCTGAAATTGCAGTTAAGAAACAAAAGTTAAAAACAAATCCATCTGAATGCTACTAAACCAATTGTTCATTTATAAGTTGATGAATTTAAAGCCATAAAAGCTTTCAAAATACAAGATTTTTCAGTGTTTTTGATTTTAATATTTTATGTGTGTGTCATTCATGCTAATAATAACCATTAAATACACTTCATTTACTATCATTTAGAGTGAATGGAGATATTTTATTTATTTCAGCCATCCCCTTTAATGATTTTCATATTTTTTATCTTTTATAACTGGTTTTATTTGGCCTATCAACACAATTCAAAAACTGGTTAATAAACTTTAAAATCTGTTCTAATGACACCTATTAAAATTATGTCCAACCTACCGTTTCCTCACAACCTTTGATGCCTTCTTTGCAGGTCTGCCTTGGTTAATTTGTCCAGTTTCCAGGTCCAGTTCAGAGTAGAACCGCCAGTTAGCACATAATCTTTCTTCGGTACCATATTTCCCCCTAAATCAAAATGCCTGCATCACTGCTGACTCGTAATCCTCCAGTTGAAACAGTTCAGACCACAGAACGCTGGTGCTGCAGTGAAGTCCACCATTTGACTCTGACAAATTTTACTAATTTCTCCTAAATGTTTTTGAATTTGGTGAAATAAGGCGTTCCTTTCTTGACGTCACAGCCTTTATGTGGCAGTGATGCCTATTTCCAACCATTAGCTTCCATCTCACTCAAAATCATTTTAAAAACAAATTTGCGTTAATTTTCAACATTTGCCCTAATACCTAGATGTTTATTTTTGTATGTTACTATCATATTTTGCTGGATAAGCAAAATGAGAAATTGGTGTGTTAGGACTTTAAATAATGACATGATGGAATCTGTTGTGTGTTTTCATACAACACGGGGATAGATTTTAACACTTTTAAAACAAAATAAAGACCAACTTATTTTTATTATGTCCTGGTTAGGTAATGACACTGTAAAGGTTTAACAAAAAATTGAAATAAACTTTTGCTATCAGAGTTGTTATAACAGCAGAAATCTAATTTGAAACTGGCTCCACTCAGACTAAGTGTTAGCTCATCTCCCAAAGAAACTTTCTGTTTGGCATTTAATATTGATAATACTCAGAGCAAAATCTGTTGCAGGTAAGATATTGATTACTGATAATAAAAAATTTTTAAAAATGTGTTCACATAATGGGTTTTTTTCTACATTAAAACTTATTCTTAAATAATAATATGTTCTGCACCAGGCAGTCAAATATAGACTGGGTTAATGCTGTTTCACAATCTGAAAATTAAAAAAAAGAATATTTTAAGTAAATACAGTTTGCTTTAACCGAAGTATGCTTAGATATGTGGAGGAGGATGTTTCTTTGACATCATGAAGATATCAAACTTTATAAAATGATAAAAACGTACCTTTTAAAGGAAAAAAAAACCCTTACAAATCAGAACGATCTTGAACAAAGGTAGACATTCATGCACCCTACTCGCCCTTAAGATGCCCAAATAACTCCTACATCAGAAAACAGAACTAAACAAAACTATTATTCTAACCACTGTCATGTTTTCTCTCCCAGGGGACTGTCAAATACCGTTTTCAGCGGTGTATGCCACGGTGGGCTTTAAAGAGGCCAATGCGTGGGTCTATATGCCCACTGTGCCCATCACTGCCCGGATCCTGGAGGTGGAGCGCTTCACTGCGGCACAGGAACGCTCCAATTTGTCCCAACACCGCAGTGTCAACAAGGTATCCACTAGGACATGCTCCTGTCCACCCACAGATCAATACACCTCCACAATAAAAGGTCCAGCAATTTACTGTTAGCTCTATTTTATTTTAGGGATTTGTTATTTTTCTTGTTTCTCTGTATGGTTTATTCATAACTAAATGTGTAAACTTCTGTGAACTTGCCCCACATTCAGGAGATTGATGCTGTTGGATATTTTAACAGATAGACATAACAAACTTTGATTTAATTAATATAGAAAAGTTACTTAACCGAATGTATTTCCTTGTTTATGGTGTCATCATTACAATGCTAACGTTACAGAGACCTCCTCTGGTGTGGGACAAAGATTTTCTATGAATAGATTACATGACATTGAAACCAGTTTGTTTAGAGTCCTCGAAGCCACAGCACCGGCTTCTAGGAAAGGAATGATGTCTTTAGATGAAATAAAGCGGCATTTAAAAGACTACAGAACTGATCCTCTGCGTATGATTCCGTCTTTCAATTAGAACATTTATCCTAAAGCTATGCATTTTTGTTTTCTCTCTAACTTTTAAACATTTCATAACATTTAGCTTTAATTACAAATATTGTCTTCATATCGTGATTTTTTTCATTTCTGTGAAAACAATTGTTCTGTTTGAAATCTGCTGCATCATACTTTCTCTACTTTTGTCTTCTTATGCTACAGCTAGCTTTTTGTTACTTTTAGCTTTTATTTATCGTTTTGCTACATTTAATTTTTAGCTACTGTTCTAGAGCTTTTAGCTAACCCTTTTCTACTTTTAGATTTTTTTGTTACTTCAAGCTTCTAGCTTGACTTTTAATAGTTTCTATAGCCTTCTGCCTTCGACCATTTTGCTACTTTTAGCTTTTAGCTAAGATTTTGCTATGTTTAGCTAGCTTTTCCGTTCTTTTAATTTATATCTATGCTTTTACTGTTTTAGGCTAGCGTTTACTATTTTTTGCTTTTAGCTAGCCTTTTGCTACTGATAGCATTTAGTTAGCTTTTTGGTACATTCAGTTTTTACCTAGGCTAACTTTTAATGTATTTTGGCTTTTAGCTAGTGTTTTGTTCTTCAGCTTATTTTAGGAGTTGTTCAACATTCACAGTTTTTCTAGTTAATGTTTGTGACTTAATACTTTTCCATGAAGTAGTTAAAACAAGTTGTCTAACCTGTGTGTGCAGTCTCTGCCAGCCGTGTTTAAGATTGAGATGAAACACGGCGAGTTCACCTGGGTCATTAAGAGGAAGGAGAAACACTTCATGGAGCTGCACAGAGAGCTGAGGACATACAAAACCTTTATTAGGATACCCCTGCCATCACGCAAGTTGGTGCCAGCACTCACACATAACTGTTCATACTGTTACATTTTTGGGACCTTTTCTGGTACAAACACGTACTTTGTCGGACCCAGCAGTCCTTTTGAGGACCAAAGTCTGGTCTTAGGTATGCACTGGCAACATTTCACTGAACAAATTTTAATGAAACCATCAGAAAGTTATTATCGTGTTGAGATCAAGACCTGATCAATGTTTGGAGTCAACCTGATTCAAGATGGCCGCCACAATAAAACAACCTCTCCCAACTCTAAAATGACTTTAACCTGGTGAATGTTGAGCTACAATTTGCTGTGGTAGTAGTTGAGGCTGGTTTTATAGTCTCAGCACTAACTAATCTTGCGATTCACTTGTTTAAAAATTTGCCATAAAATTTTTGGAATCAACTCTGTTTGTTAGCATAATATGTCATAAACTGCAGGACAGATTTTAATGGAACTTTCAAGAAATAAAGTGACTTTAGAAACCAGCCCAATTCAAGATCCCTGCCAACTGACTCTAGAAACCACAATAATAACTATAACTCATCTTATTTAAAGCTATTGAGCTATAGTTTGTGGTGGTGGTAGCTGAGAGTCACTCACAACATGTAGTCTGAGCATGACACGTCACAATCTGACCGGAAAGGCGGCAGGTGACATGCATTTTTTAAGTAATGGAAGACGTTCTGTTATTTTAAAATTTATTCTACTTTGGTGAGCTGTTGATCACATTCTCTTCCTCTTATTGGGTACTGGAGAGAAGTGGGTGCCTTATGTAATGTTTCTTTTCATGAAAAGAAAGACTCCAAAATAATTGTCATGCTTTTTTCAGATGTAAATCAAATCTTCCTGATGCACAATAACGCAGCCACAGTTGATCATCTGCTTGAAAACACTGGTTAAAGCAGCTACATGAAAACTATTATAGTTTGCAGCCACTCAAACCACTTTTCTTTCTCAATTTCCTGCTGCAACACTCACAACTTCCTATAATTGTGGGATTTTACAAGCACTCCATGAAATCGTATCTCTAAATACTGAGCCATTTTAGGTTTATCCCTTTCATTTCCTCCTTTCCAGCCACACCGTGAGGAGGAAAACGGTGAGGAAGAGCGAGGTGAGGGAGATGCCTTCGTTGCCCAGGGGGGGAGGAGACGAGCTGGTGCGAGACGAGCAGGTCTCCAGCAGGAGAGTATGTTCATGTGGCAGTGTTTAGATTCTCGGCTTGTTTTCTGCTTTAATATCTCAGCTTTATTGTGCTGAGCTCTCCCTGAAGCGGTTGGTTGCCATGGCACTCAACTCCATGCCAACACACGTTTTCTCTAAAACTCTCCCTGCCTGGCTGTGTGAGCATAATGGTGCTTATTTCCATAGGTTTTCATTAGTGTTCTAATTAAAACCCTCTGTTGAAATGACGTGTGTGTGTGTTTCTGCAGAGACAGTTAGAGGACTATTTGAACAAGCTGCTGAGGATGGCCATGTACCGCAAATATCACCATACTGTGAGTAAATAGACCACACCGTGCAAGTAGCAACACTTTATTTGTCAAATATGTTTAATTTTAGCTCCAATTTTAGGATAATTGAAGTCAGAGACCACACACACACACACACACACACACACACAAAGAAAGACACAAAAGATTCGCAAAAAATATTTTCTAACTTGTTTACGAAACTCAGTTTTAGAGTATGAGCCTAATTTTGGGTTCATGACACTTAAACAATGAAAATAACCAGATGTGTGCACTCCACATAGGCAAAAATAAGTTACTGGCTGTGCATCTTCACGGGGAGTCAAAAGTCTCAGGACAACCTTTTATTTCAGAAATAAAAGGGAAAATGAAATATCTGAACATTCCAGGAAGTAATAGAGGGAAGGGTGGCTATCTTTAAGGTTGTGTTCAGAACATGACCACCATCTCAAAAGCCACCATAATGGATCAAGGGTATGTTTTTCTAAATATAGGTCCTCCCCCACCCATTACTTCCTGTAGCCTTCATATATGTCATCTTCCCTTTTCTTTGTGAAATAAAAGGCTGTCCTGAGCCTTTTGACTCCTTCTGTACAACTATTTGACTTTCGGAGTCAACCCAATTCAAGATGGCCACCACAGCAAAGTGACCTTGGCCTACACAAACATGTAAATCTCAGTTAACGTTCCATACATTTAGGTAAAGCTTGGTGTGGTAGTACCTGACAGTCATTCATAACACATACTCAAAGCACATCATTGACGCTCACTCAAGACATTTCACCATCACCTAAGGTTGGTTGACCAAAGGGGCTTTGACTCCATCATTTAATCATTCTTAAGATGACTTGTTTAAAACTCTGGCATGAAAAGCAGCGGGCAACAGGCATTCTTCAAAGAATGCTGGGCCTTTAATTCCTCATACTTCTGCACATTTACCCTTAAAGCATTATTAGTGTTCCATAAAACTTCTTATTAAGAAGAATGATTATCATCAGTTCCAAGTCATGTGGCTAAATCAGTCACTTTTATGCTCCTATTCATGGCTTTAATGAGCGTTAAACCAAGCATCTCCATGGCAACATGCTTGTAGTTTTCTAACACTAGTCTGATGTTTCATTTGAAAAAAAATTTTAGTATCTGAG
Organism: Millerichthys robustus; assembly: GCA_034783495.1. Taxonomy (NCBI): domain Eukaryota; kingdom Metazoa; phylum Chordata; class Actinopteri; order Cyprinodontiformes; family Rivulidae; genus Millerichthys; species Millerichthys robustus. Next base: position 1,141,794 of record JAVKLF010000002.1, read on the forward strand.
GTGATAAAACAAATGTGCATGAGTGAAATCTCCACCAATTGCTAAGTGTGAATTGATCAATTTCCTGTTTGTTGAAGGGTCATTAAATGAAGCCTTTTGTTTTCTCCTCCCTTCGTTTCTCAGATGGAGTTCATTGACATCAGCCAGCTGTCTTTCATTCATGACTTGGGGCCGAAAGGACTGTGAGCATTTTCTTTTTAATGCTGAGTCAACATTCACAGTTGTTTTATTGTTTATAGCTGCTTCTGTAACTTACGTGCATATAACTACGTCCACATACTTTTGCTAATTTGGCCAATTTTTAATCAAAAGGTTCCGCTTGATTAGGAAATTGTGTTATCACTTTTGTTGTTTGTAACATATGCTTTCTAAAATTCAATTTAATTTCTAAATTAGGTTATTTCACAAATAATTTACAAATATTTTACACACAGAAACACATTAATATCTTTCCTTTTCCTGCCTTACCTTATTATTTTTGAATTTTAGGTAAATTTTGCAAACTTTCAGTTTTAGGCTAGCCTTTTGATACAATTAGCTATTAACTAGCATTTTCTACTTTTGGTTTTTGTTAGGCTTTTATTGCTTGTAACAAAACTTTAGTTGGTTTCAGCTATTTTTTTGATGCTTTTGTCTTAGTGTTTCACACCTTTTAGCTTTTGGTTAGCTTTTGCTAATACTAGCCTATAGTGTTTTGCTATTTAACTTGAACAACTTAGTTTCAGCTTTTTAAGCTTATTTCAACAGTCATGTAGTGCTCAGCATTCACAAAATATTTTCACAGAAAATGCAGATATTTTTAGCCTAAATTTACAAGATCACGGTTTAAATCATCACTTGATTGTTGCTACGTAACTTCGTAAATTTTTATTGAAGTGTTCAGCAGACTTTAATTCTTTTCATATTCTGCAGGGAAGGGATGATCTATAAGCGCTCGGGAGGACATCGTATACCTGGACTAAACTGCTGCGGCCATGGCCAGGCTTGTTACCGCTGGTCCAAACGGTTTGTGATTCCAGCTTTGAATCTTCATCTGGTTTTGTCTTTTTCACACTTTTGCCTCCTCTGGTTTCCGCCCACTGCTTTAGTTGCCATGTTAATCTAAAATAAATCACTCTTCTGATTGAATGATTTGTTTGAAAAATATGTGGTTTAGGTCTGCTTTATTATTATTGTCAATCTTTTTAATATTTGCTGGTAGCAGAAAGACATTTACAACTGATTCACTTTTGGAGTCAACCCAGTTCCAAATGGTCGCCACAACTACAGAAAAAAGGCTGTACCTCAGTCATTTTAGAAGTTCAAATTGGAGGTGAATGTACCTGACAGTCATTTACAACACATACTTTCAGCATTAACAAATCACCTGACGTGATCAATATCACATTAGATTGTGTATGACATGTCCAGGGTTTAACCAAAGAGGCTACAGCTCTGTCATTTTTTCAACATACAGTAAGATGAGCTCAGTTTAAAATTCTGGCTTGAAAGGCAGTGGGCGATATGCATAAAAAAAAATAAAAAAATTCTAGGCCTTGAATTTAGTTTTATGCTGTTTCACTTTCTCTTACCTTACCTTCTATCAAATCCAAACTAATATACAAGCCAAAGTTCTTTTCCAAAGTCTCCACGCACGCAGTAGAATCCCACGTGTTTGAAACACTTGGCCCATCCACCTACATCCTCATGTTGGTTTTCTTCCCACACCTTTTTCATTAAAACAAGAAGTGAAAGAAATGGTCTCCAACAGTCGGAGGAGAGCTGCAGTATTTTACATCAACTCTGAGGTTTAGGTGGTTTTAATGATGTTCATGTCATCTGTGTGTGTGTGTGTGTGTGTGTGTGTGTGTGTGTGTGTGTGTGTGTGTGTGTGTGTGTGTGTGTGTGTGTG
>JAVKLF010000002.1:1160972-1172484 GCA_034783495.1 Millerichthys robustus
AGAATGGTGTTTGGTTGAGAAGGACACAAAGGTATCGGTGACAGAAAGAGGGAGTGAATCCCAGAAGAGAAATAAGCTGTGTGTTAATATTAATATTAGTATTAATATTATTGTTGAATAACAGAATTTTGAAAAGTAGTCATCCCTGTTGAGAATGTTTCTATTTGGTTGCCTTACAACCTGGATCTTAGTTGGATTTTTAATTTGTTTAATTTGTTTTATAAGTGATAAGTTGGAAATAATACTTCAGAATAATGAAGTTAAATGTTTGAACTAATTCTAGAACAATATAATACTGAAAATGATGCATGCACACAGTATGAGCTCAACTCTCCAAACTCAGTATGCTGTAGAGTCTCTTCAGATACATCTCAATAAGCTTCATTTAACCACTTGAAATTTAGTTTATGTTTCTGACCAAACTGCAGCTCCTTCAGCTTGGACGGCTGCTGCTTGTATCCTACATTCTTCAATTCCAACTAAAGATTCTCACTTGGATTGAGTGTGTTTGGACTCGTTGTTCCGCTGGACGGTGACTCTCCATCCAAGTCTCAAATCTTTGGAAGACACTTGTCTTTTTCTCAGTGATTTGCTAAATGTTTCCTTTGACTCTGGCCAGTTTCCAAATGTCTGCTGGTAAAAAAAAACAAAAAAAACCATCTCCACACGATGCTGCAACCACCCACTGTAGGAATGGTGTTCTAATGATCAGAGCTGGTAGCTTACAGTGTTCTCTTGAATGGCTTAACAGTTTATGTTTGGAGAGATGTTCCAAACATTTTTTTGTATTTTCCTGCCAATCTTCCATAAAACCCAGCCTTATGCAGCTTCTCGTGGTCTTATGAACAGATCTCATCTCATCTCTGCTGAAGCACTGCAGCTACATCAGGCTCATTTTTGGCCTCCTGAATGTTTTTCTGATTATTGCCCTCGTTACCTGGTTTGCCAGTTTTGGTAGACTACATCGTCTTGGCAGGTTTGATGTGATGGCTTTATCTTTCTACAATAATGGATTTAAACTATTGTAAAAAGGATGTTCAAGCTTTTAGGTTATTTCTTTTTAAAGCCAACTGTACCTTTTCACAACTTTCTCTCTGACCTGTGTGGAGAGTTCCTTGGTCTTCATGATGCTTCTTACTCAGTGGTAGCCCTTTTTGCTGGAGGTGTTTAGATCATTTGACCCTTGCACTTGCATATCATTTATCCCCATATTTACCGTTATTATTCTGGAGTATTTTCTTGAGAATTATTGCTTTTATTCAAATTGAAAATCCAACTAAGTTGTAAGACAACAAATTAAAACAACTACCAAGAATGGATGAATACTTTTCCTGTCCACTCTAATCAAAGGTCAGTTTGGTTGCGACTCCACATTGTTCCAGCTCATTTACATTAATACTTTCTTACACTTTGACATCACCTACTGAACAGAACTATCCTCGGAGGCCACGCCGACACCAGCGTTGATGTGTCCGACCCTATCAGTGACCGCTTCTACAAGGAGGTGTGGATGACCACGTCTGGCCGCAACGCTACCATTTATGAGAAGGTAGGGGAGATGCAGAAATGTATTTGGTGGGGAGTAAAAATAAAAACGAGTAAACTGACTTTAGGTGTACCGAATCAAGAAAAGAAATGATTTAAAAAAGAAATTGTTTAAATCAGGGGTGGGTAATCCTGGTCCTCGAGGGTTGCTATCCTGCATGTTCATATTTTAGTTGTTTCCTTGATCTAACACACCCGATTCAGTGATTGAATTAGCTCTTCATGTTCTGCAGAAGCCTGTTAATCATCCATTCATTCAAATCAGGTGTGTTGGAGCAGTGGAACAAGTAAAACATGCAGGATAGCGATCCTCAGGGACAGCCCACCCTTTGTTTAAACACATGCTGTTCATTAGGTGAAATGATCCGTTTTTCTGTTTTTTTTCCTTGGGGGATTGTTGTTGCAGGTGTTCCGCTGCCTTCCCTCTTCCCTGGTGAGAAATATGTCAGAGCTGGAGCAGTTCCAATCCAAGCCCGGTTTGGCCCAGACCGACGTGGCCCGCGCTCAGGAGGAGCTACGCAAAATCCGAGGCTTTCTCGTCCAGTTTCCTCTAGACTTCCTGTCTGAGCATAACCTGATGCCTTCTGTTGGAACCAAGGAGGCCATGGTTCCGACTGAGATCTGGACTTAAGGGACGTGGACTCGCCATGTTTAACAACGCTCAGAGCAGAGACCAGGCTCAGACGTGCTACTTTTTTCTCCCTGGCATTTAAAATCTGAGCACCACTGAGAAATCTCTCAAATCTATTGCTACAGAAGAACACTAAAAAGTAAAAGTCGGGATATGAAGCTTAACATGTGAAGAACAAACATTCAGCCTTAAGAAGTGTTTACTAACTGCATTCAAACTGAAGGAAACTGTGTTTTGGGAATCAATTTAAGGTCTGAATGGTGAGTTTGAACTGAACACAGCCAGCGTTTCTATGGGACCAAGAAGAAGAGGGGAAACCATTTTGAAGATACTAACAAATATTTAGTTACTTACTAAGAAAAAATTCATCAGATGCATGAGTCAATAAGTTTGTAATGTAAGCTGTTAACGCTTTGTGCAGAGTCGTTGAGCGGCATATGTGCAGCTGTTTACACATTCTCTGAGTTTGAAGGCATATATTCTTACATGGATATTAATTTTTATTTATCCAGCAGTGGTGCATGATCTAATCATCAAACCGTGTTATAAAAGAAGCTATACAGCGTGTACAAACCGAACAGTTGCTTTAAAAGCCTAACCACTTGTCAGATTGGTTGCTTTTTTTGTTGATGGAGGACTGTCTGAACATCTGAACATTTTGTTCGGCTGCAATCTAAAACACTACCCAGTTTAGACTTTATTTTGGAAAGAAATAGCTCAAATCGAAGTAGAAGTGGCTAAACGAGACAATCGGGATGCACGTTTCAATGTTGCTCAGCAGATGGCGCAAACTTCTGGGAAAAACAGACAATATTTTCCAGAGGGACATTTTGATTATCACCTACTGCCAAAGACATAGGAGCAAAAACATTTAGAAAACACATAAATGTTTCTAATTTAATAGATGGTAGTTCATGAGACTATGCATTACATAATTGTCAAGGTTTTACTAAAATGGCAGCAGCAGCAAAAAGGTTTAGGTTTAAACTCATGAGAGGCAGTGGCTGACGTGTTTTAATTCCAAGAATATTTAGTCAGTTTTGGTTTGATGACATCAGGGGCCAGACTGCCACAGTCAACAGGCTGGTTCTGGCCCTCAGGATGGATTTTGTAGACGTCAAGTATGCAGTATTTGGATGGATAATGTTTCTAATGTCCTCTTGCTGTTTTTCCTGAGTTTTTGGTTTTAAGTTGAGCATAAAAGAACGTTTATGGTAAATGGACTGTACTTGTACAGAACCTTTCTGTCCAACCAAGATCTTCAAAATGCTTTACAGCACAATCTGTGCCTTCATTTACCCATTCACACAGCACTCTACCATGTCCTTCTACAAAGCTAATGTGGATAAATCATCCACTAGAGAGTCATCAGGGCTTTAGATCACATTCATACACTGATGGGACACACGCCAGAGGCAATAAAGGGTTAAATGTCTTGACCATGCGACTGATTAGTGGTGAAATCGAACCCCCAACTCTCATTAGAGGACAACTGCTCCAACCGCTCCGCCACTGCTGCATAATTTATGATCAATATTTTGCATTATGTAACTGTTCCTGCTCCTGATGGGAAAAAACAAACATGTTCTCCACCGTAGATGGTCGATGACTCAGTTTCAGGTATGACAGCTGTAGGTTTAGCTTGGAACAGTCACCCCATCATGTTTCAACACGAGCCTCATCTGAATGAGAAGTTTAAACGGTAACTTCCTTAGATGCGAGTTTGACTTTAAAGACTTTGAGGAAGGACAGGCTAAAGACTGACAGTGTTGTCAGACAGGGTTTTGGAAATCAGCATTGAATTTTGTTTTTATGTAAGGAGTGTACCTATTTCTGTTTGGACATTGACGTCACAATCACTGGTTCTGATTTAAAAGAAGCAGGCTGTGGAATGCTTCGTTAAAATGTTTTCTTTGTTTTAAATGGGACCAGAAAATACTTAGGTGTGTTGAAGCTTGGAATCGATGTATTTTATGTTTCGGATAAATGTTTATTGATTTTCCCAGTTGTTTCCTTGATGTATTTGTCAAAACAAATTATTTATAGAATATAAAGCATTTACTCTTCTTTAAACTTCCTTTTGTAATATTGATATAGATGTATTAATTGTGGTTTAGTAAAAGTAACTTCTGTTTTTTTTAAATAACCACTATGCAGCTGTCACTTTTAAATTGATACACTCTTCTTTGTGTCTTTTTGCCATATTTTGCACAATTTAAAGTATTTTTAATTTCCATCTGTTCAATTTAAATGGTGTAATCAAATGGCTTCAAAGTAAACGTATTGATTAAATTATTGCTTTTCTCATGGAAACTAAATGTCACCATGAATGTTTGTGACATGTGATTCAGATGAGACATTTTTTTGAGACCATGTCAAACATACAAACAAAATTTATGCCAAGGTTAATAATAAAAACAAAAACACAGCTGGAAAAGCCTAATCCTTCAGTTCTGGTTAAGTCTGACTATTTTAGATGTTGTCTCTCCTGAAAAACAATTTATTTTAGGCTGAGTCAACACAGATTTAATAATGTTGTCCAAGTCTTCTGAATGGAAAAATAACGTATTTCATTTTGGGCATTTTATTATTCAGCTTTGCAAAAACTTTGGTGTTCCTAATCAAAAATGTCTGATCATTAGTAAGATATTAGGTGGATAAATATAACTTCAGTTGATGAACATCATTTATTTTCCATAGTTTCTCTTTTTTTGGTTCTTGAGTTGACCCACGCACAAATTTGTATTTCTATCTTTATTAAGGCGTGAACTTCCACTCATTTTAGTGACCTAAGCTAACCCTAAACTCAGTTCACACTCCAGCCCTAACCCTAAAATTGTTCATCCATCCATCCAGCCAGTCATCCATCCAACTATCCATCCTGCCAAAGGACTCCGAGGGATTCCCAGGCCAAATGAGAGACACGCGGCCTGATTTACTAAGATCCCCAATAACAAGCACTACTTTACGTGCAAACTGAACGATTGCATACATTATTAGTAGGCATGTTGTGGGTGATCTGCTGAGATTACCGTACAAATGATAACAGGTGCAAAAATCCCTACTGAAATAAAGTTTTAGTGTGTGCTACTGGCTGTCACCATGGAGAGTTTAGGAGAGCAGAGTGGCTGCAGAAGAAAAATGAAGTGCGGAGCATCTTTATCAGATACCTGAACCACCTTACCTGGCTCCTCTTGATGTGGAGGAGCAGCAGCAGCTGGACTTCTCATCCTGGTTCAGGGAGAGTCCAGCCACCCCGCAGAGAAAACGCATTTCAACCACCTGTATCCACGACCTTGTTCTCTTGGTCACTACCTGAAGTTTGTTACCATGGGTGAGGGAATGTAGACCGACCGGTAAACAGAGAGCTTCATCTTACAGTTCAGCTCAAAGATCATGTTCCAACTGATCAGTTTTCAGGAAAGTAGGTAATTATAGAAGAAAAGGTTCTTAAAAAAAAAAACAAGAACACGCTTACTCCCATTTTTAGCTTTTACAACAATCTGTATGAAAATGATTCCCAGGAAAAATTTTCCCCCATGGGAGCCACACTTGTTGGCATCTTTGCAAATTGTTCCAACATTCTTTCAATTATATGCAGAACCTTTCTTGCAGATCTGGTTTATAAATATTTCTGACGTCAAGTAATCACAGTTTATTCCGTTGCAGCACAACAACCAAACAACACAGAATGATCCTGACCAAGCTTCATCAGTGTGGATTTGTCTTGGTTGTCCTCTTTTCACTAATAAAATCAAAATCTGGTCAACTTTGGTGGAGAAAAAAAAAATTCTGAGCCACTTTTAAAGTTTTAAAATGACTTTAACCATTATTAGTAGATAATTAACCCTAAGTGAGAATTTATACCTTAGTCCTAAACCCAACTCCTAACCCTAAACCATAAAAAAAATAATTCTGTGAGCCAAATGTTAGGTAAGATGTACTAGCCAGTTCTCCCCATGAACTCCAGATGAATTCCTCTGAAAATTGCCCCACCTGAAAGCTTCCGAGTCTGTTTTTAGTTCAAGGGTTGGGTGGAGGCTGTCTTTAATCACTAAACCTGTCTTCTCTGGAAAGAAGGAAATTATGTGACATTAAACCTTCAGACATTAACAGACACATTTTCTTAGCACAGTGTTTAGTTAGAAGACAAAGAGGATGTGTGTTTTAAACGTTGACTGACATGAAGATGTTTGTGTCGGACTGGATTATTGACTGCATTAAAAGAGTCTGTCGTGAGTTTTTATGGCTCTACTGATTGGTTTAAGTGACTTTCGGCCAAACATTTGTTCTGAAATTTTGAGGCACACCCCACCCCCCGAAAAAAAAAAAAAGCTGAAGGATGAAGAATGATGATAATGTTTTTGCTCATGTCTGCATCCCTGTGCTGGTGTGTTAGAAGTGATGGATCCCTAGCTGATAGTGTTTTACAATACACACTACAAGGACTACTCATTGTGTGAGATCTTTGCATAATATTTTAGCATTACCTGTTAGAATGAACCCTGCTTTTCTGTTAGCAATAAAATTAATAAACGACTGGGTGTGTTTTCACAAAACTTTCAGGAATTGATGATTAGATAGATTGACTGATTTACTTTGAGAGTCAGTTCAATTCAAGATGGCCACCATAGCTAAAGGTTATTATGCAACACAATATCAGATGCAAGGTAGCCAGTTTTACAGAAATTTTGTTAAAACTCAATGTGGTAGTAGCTGACGGTCATTCACGATACATACTCTGAGCATGGCATTTGGTAATATTGCACAATATCACGCAGAGCTATTTTTAAAGGTATATGAGCAAAACAGCTCCAACTTCACTGTTTCTAAATATGAGACGATCTCAGTTTCAATCTGGAATAAAGGCAGTGAGCTACTGTATATGCAATCCATTAAAGAATGCTAGGCTTTTAAATTAAAAAGGATAAATTATTAAAAAGAATGCTAATTTATTCTTTTGGTTCACTTTGAATGACCTAGGAAAAAAAAGCATAACACACAGTTCTCTGGTAAAAAGGAAGTTGTAACGAGGAAGCAAATCAGGAAGGAAAGTCTGAGTGTTTCTCTCCTCTCACATGCATGTTGTGGCAAGCTTTTCGAGACTTCAGCAATTCATCCTCTGCATCATTTTTCTTTTTCCTGAAAGATAGGCAGGCAGTGCTCTGTCATTGGGTGGCTGTGGTAGTGTGGATAGGGGAGTCGTCACCAGTGGGTTGCTGGTTCGATCCCCCGTCCCATCCTTCTCAGTCGTTCTGTGTCCTTGGGCAAGACACTTCACCCGCCTTGCCTGCTGGTGGTGGTCAGAGGGACCGATGGCACCAGTATGTGGCAGCCTTGCTTCTGCGAGTCTGCCCCAGGGGAGCTGTGGCTACAATGTAGCTTATAACCATCTTTGACTGTCCAAAAAAGCACTACATAAGTTTGATTTATTATTATCTAATGAGTTCAATGTAAAATTTCCATACCTGGATGTTTAACATTCTGTTTGTGACCAGTTTGTGCCAAAGTTTTTAGCAAAGATGCCATGCAACGTGTATAACGTTGTACAACCACACCAAATGTCTTCTCAATATCTATACAACTGACTCAGTTGTAGCTGTTTGTGTGTAAGCTAATGTTGATTAGATGTGGTGCCCATCCCATCTTGAATTGGAGTAACTCCAAAAAGTAATCAGTTGTAGATGTACAACCAATAAGCACCTTCTGAAAGTTTAATTTAAAGTCTGTCCACTGGTTTATGAGATATTTTGCTAACAGGCACAGTCGACTAATGGCAACGTGTTAAAAACTGATCTCATGTGATCAGTGAGTGCTTGGAGTACGTCTCTGAGCTACCCAAACACCAAATTTTAGCTCAATGTCTGCAAAACGGTGTGTTTTATGCGTTTGCTGTGGCTGCTTATCTGTGGCAGCCATCATTAGATGGGTTGACTCCAAAAGTTAATCAGTTTCAGATGTACATTTGCGGATTCCTTCATGAGAATATATATTTGTTAGCAGACAAAACCACAGGCATGCGCGCATGACACGGTGACACCGTTTTAATTCCCGTGAAGTGAAAGCCTTTCACTTCACGGGAATTAAAACGGAAAAATTAGTTAATCAGAAACCGGAATGGAAAAGGGAAAGTTTTGAGGCGGAGGGTGGGGCTACCACTCTGAAACCCCGCCCACAAATGGGCGTGTCTTGTTGCCATCTCCCCTCGCATATTTACAGCCAGGCTGTCGGAGCAGCAGCGCCAGCAGAAACGGTTCGTCCTCCCTCGCGTTTCAACCGTCCTCGTCCCGCGGACATGGAGCTGAACGTGCCGACGCTCTCCATCCTCCGCTCGCTCTGAAGTCGCGCGGTCTTCCCGCTCCCGAAACACCCCCCTCTCACCCCCTCACCTGACCCGAAGGGGTCGGCTGTTTATTCCTTGGGAGACTGTAACAGAGAGAGAGAGACAGACGAAAGGGGTGGGGGGGACCCGAGCAGCAGAGGGGAACCACACGGAGCGTCGTGACAGCAGAGGCCGTTTCTGGATATCTGACAGCCGGATAGTGGCTTGTTGTGCTCCTCGCCACCATGTCGCGGGACTCTCCGATGCAGAGCGGGGCAGAAATCGACTTGAGTAATCTGAAGGTGAGAAATGAAACATAATTTAAAGAAAGAGAGAAAGATAGAGACGAGACTTCTGCACGCCTGTAAGCAGAGCGCAGAGGGAGGCAGGAGGCGGATGTGTGGCAGACACTTCAGCCACAATGTGTCAAATTATAGATCAAAATCTGTCAACAAACACGAAGCTTCAGTCAGATCAAAAATAGGAGACTTGATGTTGCTGAACTGACGTCATAGCTGTGATTTTTGTTGACCTGGATGGAGCGTTGTGTGTCTTTTCGTCATGTTTCAGCCTATTAAAGGATCAAATTTAACCTATTTCTACCACTTACATCTGATCCTCCACAGGCTTTTATGCTCTATCCCCATTCACACACATACGTTTGGGGACTTTGCATTGACTTGCATTGACCCTGACCCCTCACCCTAAACTTAACCACCCCAGTACATACCTAACCCTGCACCTAACCCTAAACTGAATTCACACCTCAGTCCCTAACAAAATCCCCCTCACTCAAAACCAGCCTTTAAACTCATAGATAAGTTAACAAGGCTGTGTGTAGGTGGAAAATAATGGAAAATCATCCACACAGTAACATGTACACACACAAACGCACACTTGCTTCTGTTGCTGTTTGTTCAGAGGTGGAAATCTTTAAGCACCACACATGATTCAGTTCTGAGTGCTGCTATTATAAATCGAGTATTGATGCATCGCAATTTAGACAATAACTCCTGAGCACTTGATCTCTCTGACCCTACGGGAACCTATTTTTGTGCTACACAGCAGCATAAAATAGTTTTCATTCAAGCAAAATTTGGGGAACTAGGCTACATAAAAGGAACAAAAAAGAAGTAAGAATGCTGAGTACAGTGGCATATGATTCTGGGTATCACGTGTATCACGTTAGTAAAAAACAATTGAGTAGGTCCTCTGGATGGGTTCTTCTTTGTTTTGTTTTCATTTCTTCTCCAAGAGATATCTTCAGTCTGACTCAAAAAACATTTCAACAAAGAAGAACTCAACCAGACGACCTACTCAACTTTTTTTTAAACAACCTGTTTTTGTTTCTTTTTGGCTTGGACAAATGTGTTCTAAGTCAAATACAAAAAATTTTCTTCCGTCCGCGCATATTATACTTTGCTGCAAAGAGTTTTGAGACATTCTGGAGACAAGATGTGGACATGAGAGTTTGACGCACTACTTTTTCTTTTATACAACTATGTCCTCATGGAGGTTCCACACGACAGTCATGCAATTGTGCATATTTTATGTCTCTTCTGCCTTTCTCTGTTAAATATTGTTGACAGCCTGACAAGCTATTAATTATTTAGCTGCCGTATTAGCCTCCATAGTGAGCCTGCTGTAGTAGGCTGTGTATATTTCACCTGCTAACATGCTAACTCTTGTACTTTGTTGCAAACATTGGTTTTGAAACAGCATTAACTTGAAAGGAGAGACAAGCTTTTCTCTGATAGACAAGCCATGATTGACTGAATTGTCAGCAGATAAATTGCACAACTAACTGTGGACATTGGCATACCATAAAAGTTCAGGGGAATCCCCCCTCAGTTACAGTAAACAGCTAAATGATAACATTTAAACCACAGGTATGATCTGACGGAAAGACAACATTATGACATTATGGTATACTTTGAAACCATTAACTGACGTATGACTCCAACTCAACTTGTAAATATCATTCACCATCTAGTCGTAACAGTTAGCCTGGTTAACAGTAAACTACTGGCAGCAATGACGTGGTTTACCTCCACCTCCAGGTGAAAACGTGTACTCAACTTGCATATATGTGGCTCTTATCAGTATAGTTTCAATTTGACTTTATACAAGCTGGTGAGTCTTGATAAAAATCATCTAATCAGGGATTTGATGATTCATGTTCTCCAACAAGTCATCAGCTCACTGAGTTGTCCTAGCTACAGCTAGCTAACTGTAGCTAACTGCTAAGACAAGACCAGGCAGGCGGCATGTGGCTGTTGCGCAGCTGCTATGCTAACTGAACTTTATAAATATATAAAGCTAACCGCTACATTAACCATGTAGGAAAAAAAATAGCAGCTTGGGTTTTTTGTTTTTTTGCCACCCCTTCTGAGTCATGACCAGCAGTTTGTTACTGTTTGCGCACGTTGCTCATGGTCTCTGGGAAAGCCTTTCCCTTACCTGAGCTGAAACTTAGTCGTTTCGAACGTCATGCCAATTCCAAAGTAGTTTAACTCAGTAGTATTAGCATTATGAATCAGTAGGGACTGGCAGTAAAACTTGCGTGTGCATATGCATCAGTGACTCAAATGACTCAATAACCTGATTCTTTTTGATGAGTGATTCATTTGAACTCAAATGAGTAAAAAGATTTAAACTACCAATCACAAGTGTGCATGCAATTAAACGATTCGGGCGCTGCATCTCTCGTTTTGCGTATTCCAGGATGTTATGAATGGATTTTCGATCTTCTTGAATCCCTTCAGGACCATTCATGTCCGTCGCTTTGCACCAAAGACAAACAAAACAAAAAAATTAGAACCTCATCTTTTCTGTGGTAACTGTAACCTGCCTTTATATGCTGCAAACAGTTCTTTCGTTCATTTTGCTTCTATCAGCCTCCTCATGTTACTGTGTGTGTCTTTACACTTGACTGGACATTCTCTGTGTGTGTGTGTGTGTGTGTGTGTGTGTGTGTGTGTGTGTGTGTGTGTGTGTGTGTGTGTGTGTGTGTG
>JAVKLF010000002.1:1196696-1212399 GCA_034783495.1 Millerichthys robustus
GTGTGTGTGTGTGTGTGTGTGTGTGTGTGTGTGTGTGTGTGTGTGTGTGTGTGTGTGTGTGTGTGTGTTTTGCAGGTCAGCAGTGCAGAGCAGCAGTGAGTCGTACAGAGGCCTGACAGAGGACGCTCTGGGAGATGCCCATATTATCTCCAAGGACAGGACTCTCGTGATGAGAGAGGTGACGAGTGTGAACACACACACACACACACACACACACACACACACACACACACACACACGGTGAACTTAAAAAACAAAATGGCTCAAACTCATGCAAATATACATAAGTACATTTCACTTTCTGAAACTCATTGATTCATTACACATAGAGTGAAATAGTTCAAGCTGTTATTTCTTGTGTTTTTGATTACAGCTTGCAAATGATAAAAACTAATAAATTCTCAGAAAAAAAAGAAATTACAATAAATAAAGGCTTGAAATATTTCACTCTTTCACGATATTCTAATTGTTTGAGCAGTACTTGCATATTGAGTTAATTTTTGTGTATTAACAGCTGAGAATCACTCCCAGTATATACTTTAAACACTATTTGATCAAATAAAATCTGTTGGTAAAGCTTTGACATTACCTAGTAGATCAACCTCTAGCTGTCTGTTAAGGAATTATCTTATGAACCACTGGACAAATTCTGATCAAAGTTTCAGAAAGTAATCTTTGGATAGATATCTACAGCTCATTAACTTTTGGACCTAACCTGAGTCAGCATGGCTGCCTCAGCTAAATAGCCTTAGCCAACACAAAAATGACTAATGCCTACTTCCTGATGTTAACTTGTATGCTCATCTTTCAGGCAGAGGAACTAAGGAGAGGTAGCCATGCTGAAAGTAACGGCTTCGGGAACCACGGTAACCATGGTAACCTCCCCGACCTGGTGCAACAGAGCAACTCTCCCACAGCCACGCCCACCTCAGCTCTGCAGGAACTGAGCAACATGGGGGAGGTCAGACGTGAACACCTGCATGCCTGTGCTCTATAATTCTCCTCTCTAAAGCAGTGTGTGTTGGTGTTTCATGTTGGCTAAGCAATCTGGTCTGTATTTTCCAGTTTGGTTTCGATGGGTCCAAAGCATCATTTAGCCCATTTGTTGACCCACGGGTTTATCAAACCCCTTCAGGAGAAAACAGCATCGAGAACCCAGCAGCAGGTAGGGTTCTGACTGTTTCTCTTTTGTATTTCAGTCAAAACAGACTAAATGTGGATGTGTTGATGCTTTTCTTTTTGCCATTATGTGAAAAACTCCTTCAACTCATGCCCCAAACTTTCTGGGTTTATCTAGCTCTGTTTGCCACTGAGCTGCTGAGGCAGGAGCAAGCCCAACTAAACGAAGCTAGAAAAATCTCAGTGGTGAACGTCAACCCGACAAACATCCGACAGCACAGCGACACACCGGAGATCCGCAAATACAAGAAACGCTTCAACTCTGAGATCTTGTGTGCTGCACTCTGGGGTACGACAATCACTTTTTATCTGTGATACTTTTACACATAAAAACATCTTCTTCACCAAATTTTGCTTTATTGTGTGAATGCTGAATAAACATTCAAACTGTGCACATTTAAATCGAAGTACTTCTGAATACTTTAGACTGTTACATATACATACATATATTACATATAGATATAGATATACTACTTACATATACTTTCTACATTGTTCTGTTTGAAATCTGCTTCAGTAAACTGGCTCTGTTTTTGCCTTCTGCTGCTTCTGAACCTCAATTTCCCTTCGGGGATTATTAAAGTTTATATTCATTCATTCATTCATTCTTCTGCTAACTTTTAGTAACTATTTTGCTACTTTTAGTTTTAGCTAGCCTTTTGCTACTTCTAACTTCTAGCTTGTTTTTAAAACATTTAGTTTTCTCCTAACTATTTTTTAATGTAGCTAGTGTTTTTGTCTTTTTAGTTTAAGTAGCTTTTGCTATTTTTAGCTTTTATTTATTTATTTATTTTAGGTAGAATATTGCTATATTTAATGTGCTGTTTGCTGCATTTAGCTTGTAGTAACTCGTTCATTAAAATAACTATTAGGTTATATGTTTTGCTATTTTATATTTTATTTAACTAGGATTTTACTTTTAACTTTTGTTGCTTTTAGGTTTTGTTTGCTGCTCTTAGCTAGAATTTGGCTACTTTTAGCTTTATGCTACTTTTGGTTTTCAGCTAGCATTTTTTTTTATTTTTAGTTTTTGATCAAATTTTTGCATTAGTTTATCTCTTTTTAGCTTTTGCTTAGCATTCTACTTCTTTTTGTGTTTTGCCAACTAAAAGGGGTCTCAAACCCCAGTCCTCGAGGGCTGCAATCCTGCATGTTTTAGAGGTTTCTCTGCTCTGATTCACTCATTGAATTAACTCTTCAAATCGTACAGAAAACCTGTTAATCACCCATTCATGCAAATCAGGTGTGTTGAAAACCTCTACAACATGCAGGATTGTGGTCCTCGAGGACTGGAGTTTGAGACCCCTGAACTAAAAGGTTTCAGCCCCTTTCTTCAGTCATTCACACTCATTTTCACAGAACATGCAGTTTCTACATTTTTGTTTTCACTAACTTGTCTCTTGTGTTCAGGTGTGAACCTTCTTGTCGGGACAGACAATGGCTTAATGCTGCTTGACCGAAGCGGGCAGGGAAAAGTTTATAATTTGATAACCAGACGGCGTTTCCTACAAATGGATGTTTTGGAGGGACTCAATGTGTTAGTCACCATATCTGGTAAAAATATAACATTTACCTACTGACTCCAATGCGATATGTAAAGATGGAACTAATTATTTTTAATGTAACATTTATACATTCTATGTGACTGACACGGGTTAAAAAAATGGAAATAAGTTTTTTTATTTTATCTTTTTTCTCTCAGGGAAAAAGAATAAGTTGCGGGTTTACTATTTGTCCTGGTTGAGGAACAGAATATTACACAACGACCCGGAAGTGGAGAAAAGACAGGGCTGGGTCACTGTCGGAGAGCTAGAGAGCTGTGTGCATTATAAAGTTGGTGAGAACTTAAATTTCATAAGCAATATTTTTAAAAAACAAAAGGTAAACACGATAAGACAATTCAAAGTTTTACCTTTTTAAATATGTAATGCAAGTTAAATTACTAATAGAGAAATGGTATATACAGTATTTGTGCATCCTGTGGCGTGGGTCAGGTTGTTTGAGAGAGACAAATATAAGCGCTTTAAATTAGATAAATGCTTTATTGTCATGTTTCCAGTTAAATATGAGAGGATTAAGTTCCTGGTGATTGCACTTAAGAACTCAGTGGAAATCTATGCCTGGGCACCTAAACCTTACCACAAGTTTATGGCCTTTAAGGTACAGAAACATAAATCTGATTGTACTATAAACACATTACAGATGATATATTGCCTCTGATTAACAAATACTGTAGACTCTAATTTTATTTATTTTTAATCTCCTTTCAGTCGTTCACTGAGTTGCAGCACCGTCCTCAACTGGTTGACCTGACAGTAGAAGAAGGTCAGAGGTTAAAAGTCATTTATGGCTCCAGTGTGGGCTTTCATGTCATCGACGTGGACTCCGGAAATCCTTACGACATTTATATCCCCTCCCATGTAAGTAAACAAATAATTTTTAATAAACATGTTAAAGGATGGACTGCATGGCAAGGTTACTGGATCGTTTCTCAGTCGGTTTCTGGGTCGGGTTTCCCTGTTCTCGACATGCGTGGGTTTTCCCCGGGTACTCCAGTTTCCTTCCACAGACCAAAATCATGACTGTTAGGCTAATTGGTAACTCTAAATTGTCCCTAGATGTGAGTCAGAGCGTGAATGGTTGTTTGTCTCTATGTGTCCCTGTAATGGACTTGCGACTTGTCCAGAGTATACCCCACCCCTCGCACTGTGACTGCTGGATATGGGCACCAGTGATGGATGGACATCTTAGACCCAAAACCAAACTAAACCACTTATTTGATTGATTTATTGATATGCGATTAAAGGATTAGTATCACCTTTAAATATGTAACCTTTTTGTTTTGTTAAAATTTTGTGGTTGGACTACCTATATTAAACCAACATAAATTACCATAAAGCAACATACAATATTCATTAAACAAAGCTACCCATACCACATTCTGTACCAAAGCTTTAACTTAGTATCAGCTGTCTAAAACAGTTTATGTAGTATGTGGATTATTTTATGGAACCTACATGAAGTATTAGACATCCTCCTGTTGCGTGTCTGAATCAACACAGATAAGTTTGTTCTGGGGTGGTCATGCATCAAGTTCACAGCATTTTTGCCATTTTCCAAATTTTAACTAAAGTATTTAGCAGAAAATAAAAGGAGGACAGGTGGCAGCCCAAGGAGGAAACCTCTCCTTGGGCTGCCACCTTATCGTGGTGGAGGGGTTTGAGTGCCCCAATGATCCTAGGAGCTATGCTGTCTGNNNNAGCAAACAAAGCTTCGTGTTACCTGCATGCATGCTGCATGCTCGTTTGTCCTCGGGGAACACCCCACCTGCTGGGAAATCAGGCCAAGACAATCCAAAATGTTAAATATCCCCAACTTGAAATAGGAGCTGTTCCAGCTTCCTTCTGGGCAGATAAGATCAGTTTTAACACAACACACACAGCAGGAATATATCATAAGATTAGCTTTAGAGTCATCACGATAATCGGGGCGTCTTTAAGATAGTTGGAAGGGCAAAATTGGGCCACAAATCAGCATAATTATCTTTCCGTGTGAATCAGGCGTAAGGTTGATTAGTTGTAGTGGCCATTTGAGTCAAATTAAAGACACTCTTTGCAAAGTATGAAAGTATGTTAAGGTTTCTGAAATGCTGCTTTTATGGGAATACACTCTGTGTAAACAAAGCACTTGTATTTAAAGATTGATTCGAGACTCATTGTGAGAGGCGTGTAACTTAATCTGTATGTGAGAGTTTTACATACAGTTATATAATGTGGAACTCTGCTCTCCAGTTTAGAATTGATAAAATTTATTGATTCATCAGTGAATGAAACATGAGTCAGCATCTGTAGGATGGGGCTGTTTTTGGATATCATGCTGTTAAATTCTGTATATTTTGCTGCCCTCATGTGGTCGATAGGGAGACGAATACACCTGACAAATTCCACAATGTTAATATGTGATGGCTTAGATTGTTGATTTTTTTCTTTTTGGGGGGTGTGGGGTGTGGGTGGGGGGGTTGCCTTAATGATTTTTTAAAATGGTATCTTTGCAGAACTTGACTTCTAATGTTCACTGACCTTCTGCTATTTGAACTTCTGATATTAATAATTGTTATCAAAGGTGTGTTGTTTGTCTTTACAAAAGGTAATTGATTGATATGATTTTATTGTACTTGCTCAATCACTTGTATAATCACTATTACACCCTTTTATCTAGTTCTCACTTGAACTACTTCCTGTCTGACAAATTATAAATAAAATAAAGACCTGAGACCTGGTGGTTACAACAATCAAACCAAACAGTTTAAAGATGTTTATTAGAATTGCTTCGTAAAACGTATATAGAAAATCATAGCAGAACTTTGCATTCATAAAAATCTACTGAACAAGAGATGCATTAAGGAGTGACTGTGTAACTATAAATATATGATTATTACTTTTTTACATTTTTCTAAAATCCTGGGATTTCTTTTTTCCTCCAGCTTATATCCATTCAAATCAGATTATGGGCTGGGGTGAGAAAGCCATAGAGATCCGCTCCGTAGAGACAGGCCATCTGGACGGAGTCTTCATGCACAAACGAGCCCAGAGGCTGAAGTTTCTGTGTGAGCGGAACGACAAGGTAATTACACTTCATATCTTACGGAAGTATTGACTGTTTACTGAGCTCTTTTTGTGGATACATTCTATTGTAGATGACAGACTAAACAAAAACAAGTCAAAGTACCAAAAAGACTCTCCATTAAAAGCTAGTTTGTAGTTTAAAGGGTTTCAGGGAAGAATATTTATTACTATCTTTTTTTCACATGTTTGGTTACGTATTTTGTCATGCTGCTTTGAAATAAAACATGCAAATGAGTCACCAAAACATGCAGCTTAAATGGGAATAGTGTGTTATGACTTTTGGTAGTGATGTGCCGGACAGTGTAGATGGTATTTACCCAAAAATGTGATGGAAAAAAAACAAAACAATGTCAAACAATAGGAGTTTGGCAAAACACCTCTGTAAACCCAGCCCTCTCTGGAGTTCTTTGGAGCTCAGAGCTCATCATTCAAAGTTTAAACGAGTCACAGAAAATTGCACTTTTCATGACTCAACTGGCATTTTTCTATCTTTTATAGTTTTTACACAATCACAGTTCAGGTTTCTATGTTTTTAAAGATTTTTCCACCGGATCTACCGATGTCACGCTAACTTTTGAGCTATCTAAAGTCTTTATCATTTTTACCAATCTTTTGTCACTCTCACATTTGTACAATACACATCAAAACACAATGTTTTGTTTTCTTTCACCCAATGTGTTTTTCACATTGTCCTACGGACAGTTTTCTGTCAGATCTCCCCAGAAAGCAGAGAGTACACAGCCAAACTTCAACAGACTTCATAAATCAAGACTGTAACAACCATTGACGTGGCTGTCAGGGAGCAACAGGTGTCTGGTTACCACGGTGACCCTAATGTGCCACTGGCAACAGTTTTAGCGGCTCTCTCGGTTTTCTTTGCACTCCTTTTACTGTTCATCCATTAAATTGTTGCCATTTCTTCAGGTCGTATTATTTCAAATTTATGTTGGATTTTTGGGCAGTTTTCCAGTTGATGTCTCCGGTGTTCTTATGAAAACTAATCCCAGAGATGAAACTGTCTGTATTCATTTTTTTTCCCCAGGTATTCTTCGCATCGGTGCGTTCAGGTGGTAGCAGCCAAGTCTTCTTCATGACACTCAACAGAAACTCCATGGTGAACTGGTGACGTGTCCTCCTGATCCAGCCTGCCTCACTCTTCTAACAGAAGACCCACCGTTGGCCCACCACAAGTCAGACACAACGGACCTGATTGGTCGAGATAGAAACTACTATGGAGTAGATGAAGATGTTAAGCCGGGTCATGCAGAAGCCATCGAACGACTGGCACTGACATTCTAAATTCTCTTGTGTTTTATTGTTCTGTGGAACTCCATTTTGTTTCGGTTCCCACGAACAGACCAATGTTTTAAATTTACGGGAAAACACTTCCTGCCTTCTTCTTCTCTTCTCTTTCTTGTCTCGTTTATGTCATTCGCTTCTGACTTCGTTTCCACGTGTGGGAACTGGAACAGAGTGATTGGAGAAGCAGAACGAGTAGTTTTCTCTAAATTGAAACACACTTTTGAATCTGGCAGCGATTTAAACAGCAACACTCGGACTCTTTGTCACTCCTCGTCCTCTGTATCTCTGTGCTTCAACTAAACTCAGTTTTTGACAGAGATGCTCTGTTCTGTCAAGTGTAACTGTATGCAAACTTCTGTCCCTTTAAACACAAAAAAAATCACAGTTCCATCATTTCTTTATTTTTCCCTCTGTAACTTCTCCGTTGTCTTCGTCGTGATCACTTTTTAAACTCTGAAGGTGCTGCATCAGATTTACTGTAATCCTGACCAACCAGAGCATTGTTCTGTTCATATCTGCTCTGTTTTTCCTTCTCCTGTAGAACAGCTCGGAGTCAGTCAGTCTCTGAACATACAGCGCATTTGTGTCGCTTGAAAAGGGGTGTGTGCGTGTGTGTGTTTGTTGATCTTCATGCTGGAACAGGTTCCATTTAACTCAAGTCTAAATCAAAGTGGCACAGGGTTTGTTTACATGAATAGATAATATTTTATCTGACTAGTACAGAGTTTTTGAGTTGGTGTAGCTGAAAAATATGCATTTTTATTTTTTAAAAGCAATAAAAAATGTTGATTTTTGGAGTTTGGAGCGTTTGAGTCGGTGATGTGGGGTTGGTGTAAAGATGCAGATGAACAGCTGATTCTGGATCCAGCCTCACCAGGATCTGAGCTGGAATCCCCAAATATGGTGTGCGTGTGAACACTGTGGTGTCCTTCAGAATCATGCTCTCTCTCTCCTCTGGTTTTGGCTCGTTACTGTTTGTACAGTGCCTAGCATGATGTAAGCAAAACCTTCCGTGGCCAAAAGACTATTGATCACAATTCTTTATGTATCTTTTTTTATTTATCTTATTAGAGAGCAGTAGTTAATGGGTAGGGCTGGTAGCTAAAACACTTGTTTTAAGTCACTCATTCAGCTATAAAATTAAAAAAAGGTAAAAACTTAAAACAAAGTATCCAAATCTTCTCATGTTGTTGAGATCTGAAGCCACCAGGATCCAGTTTATGGAAGCTGCTTTAACAAAAAGCCCAAACATAGACAATAATATTAAAAGTTAGCCTTTGCTTTGAGTCTGCTTGTCATCTATAGCTAGTTGAAGACCTTGAATTGTGCATGCAAGTACTTGAAAACCTTACTTTAGATTTAAGGGGTTTTATTTACATAGTTTCATTATTTACAAATTAATCTATGCCTTATGAATGACTGATTCTAATTACTTGATGTGAAAAAGGTGACTGAGTAAAATGAAAATGGGAATGTTGAAGCTAACTATATTTATTAAAGTAACTCAAATTAGAGATGTATTGTCATACTTAATAAGACTACTACATGAAATGCAATAATTGTTATGGACATTAACAGTAACCACACAAGAATAAAAAGAGTGGTCTGACTGTGTGGCAGCTGTTTGTTGCTGTTTTATGCAGTCTGTATTTTTGGAACCAGAGTCTGTGCACTACAGATGTGGCACTTTAAGTCCCACATACTTTCCCCGCACACAGTCATGGTGTCATATGACCTTCATTTGAAGCATGAAAGAAGTAATCACAGCTAAGTGTTAGGATATAATGAACATTTGACTTACAGAAGTGTAAACACAGGAAAATAATTATTATTAGGTGTTTTTGTATTTAAATTTTGCCGCAATATGTTCAAATAATAATTTTTCAAACATGTTTTGCTGTGATTAGTTATTTTATGCTTCATACTGTTGTTTCTATGATTAGCTACGTATGCTCCATGTGCTACATTAGGAGTGCTGTGGGAGGGACTGCTGATTTATCCCCAGCGTCTTCTACGCTAGAATGAACACTCAGTAAGAAAAAGACGTCCAACGTGATGTAATTACTGAGCCGCTGCCTCACGACTTGAGAAAGTATAAACCAACCTCTTAAGTCTCACGTTTTTAGTGCACAGACTCTGGTTCCAAAACTACAACATTGCAGCTTTAGTAAAACAGGATCTTGTGGCTCAGGTCCCAAATTCAAGGGGAAGAAAAAGGTGGGGACACTTGGTCTGTCAACACAATACACAGTATATATCTACCAGTCTTTGCTATAAAGATCAGAGAAAGGAGGGTCAGTGTCTGTGAAGCTTACCACGGTTTGGCACGAAGACTCGGAACCTGGATGTGGGTTTCCTGGGATTCACAAAACTTTACAGTACTGTTTTCGGATTTTATCGAATTGTAAAAGAGTTGTCATAATTTTGCCACAACTGATGGAAATGTGTGTCAATATATATCAACTTTTTCTTGTTTCTTGATGGGAGCAAGTGAAAAGATGTAATAAAAAATATTTCACACAGGTCAAAAATACTTAATTATTCTAAAATGAGTGCAGGAGGACTCATATAGTTTGACATGTCCACACTGAAGACTTATCTAATCCAGATTGGTGTTTATTCTTCTGAAATGAGACACTTTCTTAAAGCTGATGTTTGTTTCAAATATTGGCACAGTTTGAAGATTTTACGTTAAGGGAACTGTGAAGTAATGTATATATGGTGACAAATGTAAAGTGATACAGAAATTAATACAATTTATTAATGATTGAAGTTTATTCAAGTTGTTTTATTGCATTTTTTATTTCTTCAGTTATATTTTAAGAACTTTTTACACACTGTAGCTATGTAACGATCAGATTCACTGATCTGATCAGATTAACAATGTAGCAATAAAAATAAGTGAGCTAAAGAAATGTCAGTCGAGTCAGAACTCGCTCTTCCTGTGTGAAAATGCTGTAATTACACTGAAAAATGTCTTTTTTTAAAAGATGAAACTACTGTCAAGTCTTCTGGTTCATTTGTGGAATTTTTATTTTTACAGAGCATTACTAATATCTTCTTTTGAGATTTCTTTGTTTGTTTTTTTTAGAAAATGATGTAAGTGGGAAATAAATGAGATTAACATTAATAAAATCTGTCTTTTTTTTCTTGTTCCCTCTACCTTGTTTTTTTTTTTTTTTTTTGCTGTAGTGCGCACATTTCTATCAACTTTGCCCCTCAGACTTTGTCCACTTGAGTATATTATTAACACACACACACACGCTTGTGCAAAGTGTGTGAAAAACAAGCAAGGAAAATTAACTGCTTGTATAAGCAAAAAGCCTTAAACAGAAATAAAATGAGTTTATTGTTAGCAATTAAAAACAATTACCCCCAACAAAACTTTTAGCACCAATATCTGATATAAAATTATACAAAATAAACTCCAGCTTATTTTACATCATTTTCAACCATGTTTAAGTTAAAATAACGACAGATAAGCTTTTTAAAAATGCTTTATTCCTGCTTGTTGATGCAAGTAAATAATGTTGCGGCTTTTATCATGTGTAGGAGGCAAAGGTGTATTTGTGTGTGTGTGTGTGTGTGTGTGTGTGTGTGGGGGGGGGGGGTGCATGCATGCATGCATGCGTAAGTCAGTCGATCAGTAGGTGGACACTGTGTGATCTTCCGCTGATCATTACCAGCCACTGGACCCATCATGGAGACAGGAAAGGTACGATCTCTTTCAGAAACTAACCTTCTTTACACATATTGAAAAAGTTACTGAATATAAACTTATTTACTAACCTTTTTCAAACAAGAAAAAGTTTTTTTTCCCTTAATTTCAATCATTTTTTTATTACGATAAACATAATACCTGTGTACTTGTTAATATACATGTGCTGGTTTGTGTGTGTGTTTGTATGTTTGCAAGAGAGTGAGCTTTTAGTCAAACTTCTTTCCTTTCACACCTGCAGCAATTAACAGGAACGCTGATAGTGGCTGTGTTCACAGCAGCTCTGGGCTCCCTGCAGTTTGGATACAGTCTAGGAGTCATCAACGCACCTCAGAAGGTAGAGTTCACACTCAAAAAACACACTAGTGTCACTCCTAATCTGATCTGAGACATCATGTTTAGCCCGTTTAGTCCAAATAACTTTTCTCTACACCATTAACAGATACAGAAAAGTGTTTTATCCACGTTTTTTTGGAAAAAAAAAGACAAAACATACAACCTGAAGAGACCAAGTTGAAGGGTTAGAGTTTTCTTTATTTAAACTCTTTTTGTTTAGACCTGAAGTGAACTACCGCTTGTGTGTTTTGTGTTTGTGTGTGTTTCAGATCATTGAGAAGCATTATGCCCGGTCCCTGGGTGTGTGGTCTGAGAGGTCCGAGTTGTCAGTGAATGGCACAGAGAAAATTGGTTCCTCAGAGTCCGGAAAACATCCCTCTGTGGTCATGTACTGGTCACTGTCAGTCGCCATCTTCTCCGTCGGTGGCATGGTGTCCTCCTTTCTGGTGGGGTTTGTTGGAGACCTAAGAGGCAGGTGAGGAAAAAAAAGAACAAAGGTAAACCGCTGACCAGCGGAGACTGACGCCATGGATCGTGATCTGCTGTCAGACATCCACCTCTCTGCTCTGCAGGGTGAAAGGCATGCTGATGGTCAATGTTCTGGCTGTCGCTGCTGGACTACTGATGGGTCTTTGTAGGATGTGGAAACCCCACATCATGGTCATCTCAGGCCGCGCAGTCATGGGCTTCTACTGTGGTACATCAAGTCATGTGTTATCATTTTCAGTGTAGGACTACAACTGGAGAGTGAAACAAATAAAACCATTTAAATTCTGTGCACCAGGGCTGACATCTGGATTAGTGCCCATGTACATCGGAGAGATTGCACCCAAAGACTACAGAGGGGCTCTGGGAACTGTGCACCAGTTGGCTACTGTTATTGGGATCCTACTTAGCCAGGTGACACACACACATACACATATAATTATATTTATATACATATTTACAACCTCAGTTCCAAAAAGGTTGTGATGCTGTGTAAATTATATAAAAATAAACAGGATGCAATGTTTTAGAAATCTCATAAACCAAGAATTTGTCCACAATAAAACAGTAAACATTTCTAATGTTGGAACTGTGATGTTTCTTCTTTTAGCTAGAGTGTTAGCTGCCCATGTCATAGGCACTAATGCAACCCCATACCTTAAGAAAGGCCGGGTTTTGGACTGTTGAGAACAGACCAGAGGATGGGGTGATCATGGCTTGTAAAGAGAAATTCAAATTTAGATTTGTTGGACCACAAAGCAGATTGCAACTTTGCTTCAGTGCATTTTACAAGAGCTTTGGTCCAGAAATGATGGCGTCATTTCTGGATGGTGTTCAGTAATTATGGCATGATAGAGATTCACCGAGTGTATGTGTATAGCACAGCAAAATATGTTTACAGACAATGCTCAGGCAATGATGTACAGATCAGAATCAGACCTGGTTTTAATGCAGGGCTGCCTGAGGTCCTGAAGATCACAAGCATCCAGTCTTGACTTTTAATCTTGTCCTTTGAGTTCTGATATATTTCTAGATTATTGAAATCTTTTGACTGTAATATGAACTGCAGATAGGATGCAGTTTTTTCACAGACACACTAACCTCTGCCTATCTTTGCTTCTGAAAGATTCAGTTTCTCTAAAATGTTCTTTTTATGCAGAGTCCTCTTACGGACCTGATGCCAATTAATAATCTAATTTATGGCACTTTTTACAGCGTATTGTTTCCTCTGGTTCAACATTTCAGAGATGTGCTTTATCTTATAGATTACGAAATATCTTACAGAATGTTCCAACTTTGTCAGAATTGAGGTTGTACATAATCATCTTTGCTTGAAAACACACTGAGCCTGTAATCTGACGTAAGTGTGCTTGTTTGTAGATAATAGGTCTGGACTTTGTACTTGGTAATGATGAAATGTGGCCCCTGTTGCTTGGTCTGTCTGGAGCTCCTGCCCTGTTACAGTCCCTTCTGCTGCCTCTGTGTCCGGAGAGCCCTCGATATCTTTACATTCTGCTGGGCCAAGAGCAAGAAGCCCGCAAAAGTGAGAATTAAACACATTCAACACAGTCCCAAAAAATTGTCACTTTTCTCAGTACTATTAAAGAAACAAACATTAGATAGCAATATTTTTCTTATGATGGGGTAAATTTATTAGGTCATAATTTGTACATACCATAAATCATTTATCTGAATTTTGCTCTCTGCTGCATTTTGCTGCAGGTTTGCATCGTCTAAAGGGAGCAATTGATTTAACTTCTGATCTAGAAGAGATGAGGAGAGAGAAAGAGGAGGCAGACCGGGAGGCAAGAGTCTCCATTCGATCTTTGGTAGGTCTCCAAAAAGCAAGTTGAGCTATACATTATGTTTGAGCTTTTTGGGTTTTCTAATGAGCTTAAAGCAGCACTAAAACCACAGGACATAAAGCAAATAAACACACCCTCTAAAATTACTCAACATCTAAAGTACACTCATAATTTTTTTACAAGTCATAAATCTTAAGTTGATTGAGAGATATAAAATTGCTCAAGGAAATAAATTTACCATAAATTAAAGATGAAGTCTTTTTTTCATGTAACTACATCACAAGTACAAATGATCACGGCAATAACAAACTTTGCAAAATTATTTTATAACATCTACTTTTCTAAACGGACTCTCATTTTTTAATGTTCTTTGCTGTTTACTTTACTTAATGAATAGAAATGAACTTTCCTGTTTTATTATAAATGTTATTGTTTCACACCCATGATAAGATTGCGCCGTTCCTTTCTGCCACACCTTTGATCAGTCAGATATTGTGGACTGTGAAGGTTAATCAGATACATACTATGTTTTTGGGGTCTTGTAGGCCAAATTTGTTGGCCACATTAGAAGGAACCCATGAAATGGGACAGCCTTTGGCGAGGTGCAGCCTACAAATGAGCACTAATTTACGGAGATAAATTTGTCTCAATAAGACCTAACACGTGACAACATTCAAGCAAACGAGCAACAAGATTCATACACACACACACAGTGTGTGGTGTGGATCTGCTCGCGTGTGAATGTCACTTTTTAGACTTTCTTACTGCTGCAGATTCACACGTGTAATGCTGCAATCAAGGCTGGTGAAAAGCTGGGACAACAACATTGCTGACTTGGCACAATAGCTCATAAATCTTATATTAAAACGCAAACATGTACACTGACATTACTGGGTTCCAAAAATGTTGCATTTGGTGGACTGTACGGCTGAAATAAACAACCCAAAATTGATCAAAACTAAAAGAATAACCTGTCTATTTAGAGATATTTGTTTTAGCTGTACAATGCACAAAATTACAATTTTCTTCTTGTGGAAAAACTACCAAAAAATATAATTTTGAGTAGTTTAACTCAACATGAAAAAATGCAGCAATTATATTTATATGGTTACCTTTAAGGTTAAATTATTAGAGAATTCTTCTACAAAAACTACTGGAAACGTGTAGTTCCTCTGAAGTCCTGATAAATATATTTTCCAGTAATTTTCTTAGAAAAAAAAAACCTTTTTTGTGTAGTTTACTTCAAATAGTCCACACAAAACTACAGAAAATTGTATATTTATGTTAAATAACAGGGGAAAAAGCACTTGGTGCTTTAGAAACTTGTCAAATCTTTGCTCTCTTGTACTCTCCAAGATCTTCTCCTCTGTGTATAGACAGCAGCTGCTTGTTGCCCTCATGATGCACCTCTCCCAGCAGTTTTCTGGCATTAATGCAGTGAGTCTTTTGATTTATTTGACCTCAACATATAACATTTTTTGTGCGACCATAACTGGAAAATCAGAAGCAGTTCCATTGTGCAAAATACAAGGTTGATTAAGCAGAAACTTGTTGTATTTGAAATCTGACTGGGATTTTGGGTAATATTTACTTGTCTTGTGCTTTGTTTCCAAGATCTTTTATTACTCTACAGCCATCTTCTCACAGGCTGGTGTCAGTCAGCCGGTCTATGCAACCATAGGAGTTGGTGCCATCAACACAGTGTTTACCCTGGTTTCTGTGAGTGTCCACACAACACACAGTCAGACCATAAAGAAAAGTCTGCCATCTTTCACTTCTAGGCTTTTCTGAAACAATTTGGTCTTTATCAGGTTCTAAATGTTTTCAAATTGAACCTCAAGTCTACAGAAACACACAACAAAGCCATCAACTCGCTATTTAAACAAAAAGGAAAAACGATCGAGAACGATATATTTGATCAGCAGCACCTGGCTGCCACTGAACCTCTTAAATCTTCTAAAAAGAGGTAAGGATTTATTTTAATATTACACACAGCCTTTCCAGTTTGACTCATTTCTGTTTAATAAATAATGACATGGTGGACTTTGTTGTGTGTTGTTGTATATCTGAGGTTAAATTTAAATCATTTTAAAAGCTTGTAAAACCCTGATCATTTTCATTATATCCTGATGCATAAAACCACAGAACTGTAAGAGAGTATATTTTATACTTTATACAGTATAGTTATGCTGTAAAATAAATTAGAATTTAAATAAAGCATCATAATCTAATCTTTTTTATGATATACATAT
>JAVKLF010000002.1:1264387-1276932 GCA_034783495.1 Millerichthys robustus
AATTTGATTGATTGATTGATTGATTTTAATTGCCTAAAGTGATGACCTATTATTGTGCAATCAGACATGGTAGAATGCCACTTCTTATAATTTTTTCTACTTGTCCCAAGAAGTGGGGAGTCAAGACCTGTGTGGTATGAAGCACTCAGCTTGTCATGACCCACTCCAGGGGTAGTGGCAGGTGGGGAGTGTGATTGTGACAGTACGCCTGTCAAACTGTAACACAGGTGTCATAAACACAGCCTCCTGTGAAGCTGAAGCAAAGCGCTGCATTGCGGCTGAGCATTACAGTGGTTTTTGTTTTTTCACAATGCTTCGATGCACATTGTAATTTGTATTACATGTCATGTAATGTCATGTCATTTGTGTTGTATGTCATTTTACAAGTAAATACACATTTCCATACAGTGGCAAAAAAAAAAAAAAAAAAGATGGCAAGCCTAGCTCCAGTGCTTTGGAATTACAGAAACTAACCTGAGATGTGTTTGAGACACCAGCAAAAACACTTTCATTATTTTGAGAAAAAATGATGAACTCTTTCGAACGTTTAAAGACATTTTGGGGACTCCCTCAAAACCCTTATTTGCCAACTAGAATCCATGAGTTACAGCACTGTGAAATACTTCCTATATAAGCCCATAAGTATGAGATGAACGTACTGTACACTTAAATCATCTTTACAATGAAATGACTATTAGAATGGTTCATCTTTAAACCAATGACCAAATAATAAGGGACTTACATCCATAAAGTCAATATCCTCCTGAGTGTAACTGAACAATTTCTGGTTATAAAAAGCCCCCCCAATCAAAACAATACCCATAAACAGAAGCAAAGGTGGATGTAAACTTTGTCCTTACTGTTTGTTGAAGGCATTCAACTGCAAGGTGGTATTCAAAAACACTTTTTATTATTACATTCACTGATAATTAAGGATATAACAGTTTTTCTACTAAAAGGTACTCATTGACAAAGTCAAGGAGACTTAAAATAGAAATTTAAAAAATTAACATGTTTTTTCTAGTATTGATGTTTATGTGACAGGAACAGGCAAAGCGACTAAAAAAAGGTGTAACAATTGAAGGATCATTTGAGATAGAGAACTCCAACAATTCTGACATTTTTACATTTAGATATGCAGAGTAAATTATGCAAATACAAAGATGAGTCAAAGATAAGTTGTCCTATTCTGTCCTGTTTGTTTACCCACACAGACTGCAGCCAGCCTAATGTAGGTCAGTCACATGACTCAGGATTCAAGCTCAAACAACTTCTTTCTGCCCACACATCAGATTTAAAAACAATAGCACTTGTATATTTAAGTGAATAACACTATAGGAATGTGTGATTATGTTTACTGTCCATAAAAGATTAGTGTCAAAGCTAAAAATACACTCATCAGGCAGCGGTAATTAGGAGTTAATCATTCGTTGGATTTATTTTTGAAGCCCAGTAATACTTTTTAAACAGAATTTGAGCAATTTATTTATTGCAGTATTCATGCCGAATTATCTCTTTTGCAGCACAGGATTTGTGACTGCAGGATTTCACCCTTCAGACACAGCAATAAAAAATAAAAATGCACACACGCGTAAACACACACAGACAGAAACATGACTAATGAGTGCTTTGTTTGTGTGACGTGCAGAGTCCTGAACAACATCTTATGTGAATACAAATCAAATTTTGGTAAAATCAGGAAAAACAGCATTACTTTGGTGGCTTCATTTTGTCCTGAAGATGTGTTGGTTTCACTTTTCTGTTGATGTCAGGGGTTTGTGCACAGTTTTTTACATTGTTTACAAATGTTTTAGATATAATTGAAAACACAAATAATGAACGTACTAACCAACAGTGTTTTTGTGTCTGTCACCCAGGTCTCTGTGATCCTAACACTAATGGTTCCGTACACTGAAATCGATGCAGACGCTCCACTGATGGAAATGTTTGCCGTGCACGGCTGCATGTTTGCTAAATACATCGTTGCTGTCGGATCTATAGCTGGACTCACCGTGTCCCTTCTGGGGTCCCTGTTCCCCATGCCCAGGGTCATCTATGCCATGGCAGGAGACGGTTTGCTCTTTAAGTAGGACTATAGTGCTGTTCGCCTACACATCAGTATAAATGACATACTTTGTGTATCAGAGTGTCAGTGTCCTCATCCCTGTGTATGCAGGTTCCTGGCCCACGTGTCCTCGTACACAGAAACCCCTGCTGTCGCCTGTGTGGTGTCAGGCTTTCTGGCTGCCCTCCTGTCCCTTCTGGTCAGCCTCAGAGACCTCATAGAAATGATGTCTATAGGAACTTTGCTGGCTTATACTCTAGTAAGTGATGAACTGAGACCAAACACATTATTTTTGAGGGTGGTTTCTCACTGTTCTATAACATGGGGAGGGGAGGATCTAGCCTTAAATTAAGGAGTTTTCTTTCCCTGACATAAGCAAAAATAATCTTTTTTAACATAGCACCTTTCACAGATATCACAGATTTAAAGTTGGTCTTTTTATTATTTTATTATTAGACCCATTAGGTCTTTGTAAGCTACTTATATATGCGGTGTCAATCACAGGACAACTAAGGAGCATTATGTTGTGGTATAATTGTCTAATCGAACATAGTGCAAATGCTACATTCACAGTAAATCTGGCAGCCTGTTGTGTGATGTTTGTGTGCGTGTGTGACTACATACAGAGCAGGTAACTGACATCCAAAAGCCA
This sequence comes from Millerichthys robustus, assembly GCA_034783495.1. Lineage (NCBI taxonomy): Eukaryota > Metazoa > Chordata > Actinopteri > Cyprinodontiformes > Rivulidae > Millerichthys > Millerichthys robustus. The sequence goes on from JAVKLF010000002.1 coordinate 1,267,105, forward strand.
GTTTAGGATACTAGGATACTTGTTTAAAAGCCAGGTGTGAACACTCTCAGTCTGAGCTGTCCACTTGCATTTGGATCAATCTAAGACAGATAAATTGTATTCGTGTTTAATGCAAAAACATTTAACCGCACAGTACACGCATAAATACGGTGCAGTATAGTTCCAGGTCCGAACAGGACCTTCAATGCATGATTAAAAGAAAAATTAGCCAACTGTAATTGTATCAACAAATTGTCTTATCTGCTTCCAATATTTATATTAGAATCATTTATCATTTCAAAGGGTAAAATGACTAAACAAGACAAATCATTGTTTTTCTTCTTACGGCTCAAGTGTTTATAAATGAAGTAAGCAGCTTTGGCTCCTCCCCCACAGGTGAGCCTTTGTGTCCTCCTCCTACGTTACCAACCTGAAGGCGACATCCACGGCTTTGTGAACTTCCTGTCTGAGGAGCAGAGCAAGAAGAAAAAGGAGGGCATTTTGGCTGAGTGTGAGAAAGATGCCTGCTCACCAACCAGCGAGGCTGATGAGTACGGAGGTCAGCCTACGAACACCTGCGGAGCCAAAAACCTGCCGTCGCTCGGAGACAACGAGATGCTGATCGGCAAGCCAGATAAGAATGCATACACTGCCAGCCACCCTAACTATGGCACAGTGGATATTACCACAGGTATCGAAGCAGAGGAGTCAGAGGGAGGGCTGTCCCGGCGGCTGAAGAAACTGATCGGACCACGCTATTATACACTGAGGATTCGACTTGGCCTACCTGGAAAAATGGATCGACCAACTCAGGCCACAGGGAAAACTGTCACTGTGTGTGTGCTGCTACTCTTCATCTTCTTCTTTGCTTTTTGCTCCTTCATCATTTTTGGTAAGAACAAGTGAGCTAAGCCTTATTCTAGTTTACAGTGTAATAGGAGCGTGCTTTAATTCCCTCTTTCCTTTACTTTCAGGAGCGAGCTGCATTGAACAGGGTCGTTGGTGGGCTTTGCTGCTGTTAATCGTCCTCATTCTCATCATTGCCCTACTGATTGTCATCATCCTTCAGCAGCCAGAGAACCCCAAGAGGTTGCCCTACATGGCACCCTGCGTGCCATTTGTACCTGCTTCAGCCATGCTGGTCAACATCTACCTCATGCTCAAACTGTCTGCCATCACCTGGATACGATTTTCAATCTGGTGCCTCGTGGGTAGGTAGCCGTGTTGCTTTGATTATTTTGCCAAGAGATGTTCATTGTAGGCAGATTTTAAGCACAATATTTAATTTTTCCAACTCGATTAGATAAGAATGGACCTTGTTTGGATATAAAGCAAGCAACCTTGCTTAGATTATTTTTAATAGGGGCGACAGTGTCAACAGGAGGTAGGGTCCTGTGACCGACAATTTGCCGGTTCGTACTGTGGCTACAATGTAGCTTACCACCTTCAGTGGGAATGTGTGTATGACTGGGTGAATGACTGTAGTGTTTGGAGTCCTTGGACTTGATGAAGTGCTTTATAAGATCAGGCCATTCACTATGTACCATTTGAATAACAAAAAAATATTTGTTTAAAATTTAAAGCTTAGCATTCCTTGAATGTATATTGCCTGCCATCTCATCTTTCTGCTGAGTTTTTAACTAAGATCATTTTTTCATGAGAGGGACTTATAGCTGTTTAGGTTAAGCCTTGAAAATAACCTTCTGCACAAGCTAGCGAGGCATTCTTAGAACTGTTAGTTCCTGGTTTATGTGTTAAAGATCACTCTCAGTTACTAACGTATCAAACTTTAGCTCAGTTTTTGTTAAAACTGAATGTGGTAAAGAATATTGCCAGTGATGGCTCATAACAGTTATTTTCAGACCAATGCAGATATAACTCCACCAAAATGGTGACATAAAAAGCGGTGGGTGTTACTTTAAGACGTTACTACAAGAATCCCATCCACTCACACTCATGCAGTACAATGTTTTGTTTATGTTTATGCACTGATTTGGTGTTTTCTCTGCTTCTTCAGGTGTTCTCATCTATTTCGGCTATGGCATGTGGAACAGCACGCTGGAGATCACAGCCAGAGAAAACGAGGTGCATGCCTCCACCTACCAGCGCTACGATCAGGGTGTGGACGAAGGGTTCTGCGGCTTTGACGATGACTTCTACCCACCTAGCACTGACACTTGGGGTGGACCGGAGGGGGGCTCAGAACTGACCACCCCTCCTAAGGCCAAACCTGAAAGTGATGGCATTTCATTGAAAGATGGCAGCAGAACCATCGCTGATAGTGGCCTTGCAGAGGAAGACTCAATGGATTTCTGAAAGGACTGACTATGTGTTAACTAGAATGTACTGCCTTGTCTGCTTCCGGGGGAAAGGGAGGAGAACCATGTGTGAGTGCTTGACTGATTGTGTGTGTGTGTGTGTTTGCATGCCTGCACGTGTGTGTATTTCTTTAGTTATCAAACCCTTGGGCTAGATTGTTTTTGTTCAGGGGAACAGTTTGTTTTTACAACACTGGCTAAGCTTGGCACACTGCTCCCACACAAGTGATGACATCAAGGTCAGGAGTGTCTCGACACATTCGCTTATTATTCAGTCCCTTGACTCAACTTCCCACACAAAGAAAGGTCAGCTAGAACGGTGCTGATAAAGCAAGACATAAGAGATAATTTTGTATCATTGCACTATGAAGAAATGACATTCTGTACTGGACCACTTTTAAATGTGTTTAGTTGAGAGTTATGGGACGCAGGAAAGAAAAGAGGGCTGAGACGAGGTAGATGAATCAGCAGCTCTCTTCCCGTTTCAGCAGAATGATGGGAAAGTTTTTGACAGCATGGAAAAACTTTTTACCTTTACCAGGGTTTTATTTTCTCTTCTATCATTTTTGTCAAAAGTCAAAGAAAAATGCTAAAAATACTCTTTCAAAAGGCTTTCCTCCAACTAGAAAACAAAATTAATTTTTGTTTAAACATCTAGCCCAAGGGATTAAAGAGGTTATTTGGGAAAGGGTTTCAATGTTTTTTGTGACAACTAGTTTTTGGACTTTGCTTGCAATAGTGCCTTCATCTACTGTGTGTCAGTTTGTGGTTCTGTCTGTTTTTTACTTTCTTTTTGCCTGCTTATGTGTGGATTCGGCTCAGTGTTGCACTAAAACTCCATCTTTACATTCATTATACTGTTCATGTTTGTATATAAAGTAGGCTCATTAGAACTTTTATTTGCAGGTGCTTGATTTTTATTCTGTTGCTCGCACTACACCTTAGCATAAGGCCTAACACCAATTCACCTGCAAGTCAACTTACTGTGCACCAGTCGTGTACTTTAAGAGGATGCAAGAGTAGACCAGAAACGGGGTCATCCCTATGTTTCCCTGTACTGTAATAATTCAATTCAAGGGTCCTTTAAAACAAACATATACCAGGGAACAAAGGTACTGGGAAATGGTAACTATAGCCCCTTCTCCATAATCAAGTCTTAGTCTGCTCGTTTCTATTCAAGTGTAGGTGTCTCTTAAGAACACCAAGATAAGCATCAGCATAAGGTTGATACTAGTGTGATGACATCAATACTTTTGTTTACAAAAGTACACTGCACAGTAGTGCAAATAAATAAAGTAGTGCAGAGTTTCTAAATTGTTTGGAGTTAGTCATTAGCCAAAAGCCCCTCCTCTCCATCAAGTCTGCATGCAATGGAAGGTATTTTTTTGTTGTGTTGACGTTGTTCTATTTATACTTTTGTAGATTGTTGCTTTTTTCTGTTATTTTGTACCAGTGAGGAGGGGAGGATCTAGAGAGTTTGCAGGATGAAGTTGCAAGTTCTGCCTTGGCTCAGTAAATCTACGTGCTGCAGTCTGCTAACATCGAATCATTTGCACACAATACTTGGCTTGACCCACCTGGGCAACATATTTTCACTCCCTATTCGTCACATTTCAACACTTGATCAAGGGCCCGCTGCGTCAGGTTTTGACGTTTTGGGTATGCCCCTACCTTCAGTTAATGATGATATGAGAATGAGGAAGAGAAGCACGCTGTCATATTTTTGAAAAACTAAGTTATTTTAAAAAAGAAAACTGTAATCCTAACCCAGACTATGATTCTAAACTTAACCTCTATTAACGCTAATCATCCTACCCCAGACCCTGTGACCCTGATCGCTACAGTTAAGCTCGAACCCCAATCCAAAGACTTAATCTGACAGCGTCAATAACTGACAGAAGGGGCAGCATGACCCTGACCAAGCATCAATCTGTGATGAGTAGGGTGTGAGAATATGTTGGCCTGCGGCCATCTGTGAGGTGGATCCAAAAATGTGGTTGGGACAGGAAATGGAGACACATGTGGCCGACACTTAAGAGAAGGAGCTCATGTTTCCCGATACCATTGCTTCCCAGTACTTATGTTCTCTGGTACCAATGTTTTCCAGTATCTGTTCTTTGGTACACATGTGCCCTATGCCCTCAGCCAATCCACGGGCAGCAGTCTGTTGACATCAAATCACAAATGTGCAATGCCTGGCTTCACTACCGCCAAGGTGGTTCTGAAAGCGCAATTGGGACAGGAAATGGAGACCCATTTGGCCGAGGCTGATTCGATGAGAACTTCTGAAAGGTACGCCTGTGGAGGAGGGGCAATACTGGAAAACATAGGTACCAATGCTGCGCCTAAAAGTTGAATTCTACAAGCAACCTACAGAGTTTACTGAGATGAACTTCATGTTGTCTTTTGTTTTTGTCCCTCTTTCTGAGCTAAAATAATTTTATTTTTAGTGCATTCAACAAATATGAATTTTATGGGCCATGTCTGTTTTTTCTGAAAAACATCTTACTCCTTTTTTACTATCTTTTTTTCTTCTTCTCCTGTTTTCTTTCCACATATTATTTTCCAGACCAACACTTCCTTTAGACAATTACCTTCTTTTGCTTTCCTCTCCTCTAGGTATCAATCAAACCGTATCGGCAACGAGTTACTTTGACAATAGACCAGAGATTGGTTTGCACTCTAGCTTTAAAAAGGCTATCTGCTCACGCTCTGTTGATCCATTTGCTCCACTTCGACTCACAACTTTCAGCCATTTTTCATCTGATTCGTCACCTCAATTTTGCTCAGTTATGTATTTATTTATTTATTTATTGCTGGCTTTGTGTGTGGAGTTAATGCTAAAATTTCTTCTTTTGCTCTGTTGTTGTGATACCTTGAAGAGGTTTTGATCAGTGTAATGACAATGGAAGATGCTGAGGATGTGCATTTAATGCCAGATAAGAATGTAAGATGAGACATTTACTGTTTGGAGAAAGTGCAGTGTGCAACATATGCAGTTATATTACCAAACGTGATTTTTGCATATACCAAATAGCACATTATTATGTCATTATGTTGAGGGTGGGGGGATGATTTTTGATTGCTTCTGGTGCTGCTGTCTGCCCTGAATGTTGCTGTTGTACCTTTTCCTTGTGCCCACTCTTGCTGCATTAGTCCCGTCCAGGGAAGCCTTATCTGTCTAATGCACTAAATCTAAAATGCCACGCTGACACCCCCCCACTTTCCACTGTCATCCTCACTTTAAAGCTAGGGTTGGTAATTTTGGACAGCTAGCATGCTTTGAAAGTGGCAGCTTTTTTAAGCTCCACCCCTCCTCCCCCTTTTGTCAATGCTCTGTTCAAAACCACGCCCCAAACTTAAACGTGCACCAGAACTCAGCAGAGCAGAGGAGAGCTGACGTGATAACGTGACATATTTGATGGAAATATCAAATCCCCCCTGAAGCAAAACAAAGAATTACCAACAGAAAAACAACAACCTCTGCATCACTTCAGGCCCTTCTGATGCTTAAATTGTCTCCTCCACTCAAAGGTTTGAATATTTCCGACATCTGTGAAACGTGATGAGTGTGCACGGGGTGGAGGAGGGAGAGAGGTGGGCGTGGCCAGGACCAGACGTGAAGGCGTCTGACCAATCTGATACAGTTTTGCAGCTCTCACAGAGGTCGGATATTTTTCGTTCCTTTTTCTGAATTCATAATGTATTGACCACTGTCAGGATGGAAGGACCATTTCACCCAGTAAAACAGAAAGTCTTTTTGAACAGGATTACCAACTATAGCTTTAAACGGAACAGATCCTTCTGTGTGACTTACTCAGCTATTTTTGTTTGGAAAATGATCTGTGATATTTATTGTGAAACAGCTCATCATCCCAGATGTTTACCTTTGTATTTGAAAAGTACAGAGTGCTCTGAAGATAAAAATAACATTTGAGATCTTAAGAATCTGAAACAATTCATTTGTAATCCGTTCCTTCAATTTACTAAACTGGAAGCTCAGATTTGAAGTCCTTTCAAAAAATCTAAATCGTTTCAGATATTTGTGAGTCAGATGTTAATGTTTCCTCCTGGTGTCCAACAATTCAGATAGAATCATGCATGTTTGTATAAAATTGCTGTCTTCGCTCTTCCTTATTGACAGTTTTGAAATATTTGTCTAGTTTTAAAAATAACTTGTTTGAATTTAAATAAGCCTGTAGTGCATTGTCTGCTTTTCTGCAGCTGACAGGAGATGTTTGTAATTTTACAGTGCTGTATTGTTTTTGTGAAAGTATGCATGCACAGATTAACGGAATTTGATTCTGTGTGCATGGTTTAATAAACTGAAGGGACAGATTCTTACAACCTCAAATTTTATTTATCCCATGACTGCAAGGTGGCTCTGTAGAGAAGCAACCATAAGGAGAAATGTGAATTGGTTGTAAGATTTGACATCTCTGTGACTGTCAATCAGAAACTGAAGCTCCCACAAATTTTGTTTTGATTTTAGTGAGGATAAAACATTGTCTTATGTTGTTAAGATATAGTGAAGAGATTAGAAAACAGCTCACTATTTTAGACTGAGAACTGCACAGTTACAACTGAACATAATCTGAGGTTTTGCAGAGATTTCAGTTGAGTTTTGTTCCGTGTCTTGAAACATGTAAACATAGTACAACGTACACAGATTTCGTCTTTTACTTTATTTAATTTCGAACATTTCAGTGAAATGATCTTACATCCTCATATCAGCTCTTTTCTCAACCAAAAAATCACAAACCTTTTGCATTCACAGCTTAGCCAAATGAAACGGGCAATTTCAGGTGGTTCTGTGTCTCTGGTGCTGGACTGTACCGTCAGTTCACTGTATTTTCTGTTTTGTGTGTTTGAGTGGATGCATGTGCTGTGCAGGTGTGTGTTGTTTCAATGTGCACTTCAGTGTGATTGTCTGGTGAATGTCCAAGCATGCTTTCATGCACAAGGAGCAGAATATTAATGTTGCACTTGCATGTGGTGACGGATGTAAACAGGACAAAAAGAGACATTTACCAGAACCAAAGGCAGGATTTGTTTTATTTAATACTCTGGAGCCCTGGCTTCTCTTCTCTGAAATAATGTAGCACGTGTCTGAGAATTCAACAAATCATTTTTTATGGCACGCAAACAAAAGCGAAGGAACGATAACGTTTTATGATCGATAGCATTGCAGTATGTACACGTTCAAAGAAGGATTCCAGTAGAATATTTTTATTCCATCTTCAATGTTGACATCTTCAGAGTTGGACAAAATTTTCACAAGTTGGCATATAAACACACATGGTGAAATATTTTGGCTGAAAATCCTAACATTAATTGTTGGTGTCAGCACTGTCTGTTAAGAAAATATCTCAGGGGAACTAGACAAATTTGATTGAAACTACAACATTTAAGTGATTAAAGGTCAGAGTCACCCAAATTCAAGATGGCTGCCACAACTAATCCACATAAACCAACACAAAAGGTCATAACAGTCAGCTTTACTGAAATTGTGGTCAAAGAGTAACTCTCAACACAGAATCCAAACACTTACACACGATCTCCCAATATCACAAGGTCATGTGTAAGATCATTTTAAAGATTTTACCAAAATGCCTTAAACTGTGTCCTTTTTCATGAGATGATCTTAGTTTAAAACTCTGTGATAGAAGGTGGTGGGCAATATGTGTTCCTTCCTATTACTTTATATTTACATTCAAACCTAGCACATATCTGGATCTCCCACATAAAAGTTATTTCATTATTGGAACTTAAAATCAAGTGTTCTTTTAGTTTACCTAATGCAGAAAAGAAAATCCAGGGCTCCATCTGACAGAACCGTGTAGCAAATATAATACCGAGAGACAATTCCTTTGCCTACTTCTTGTCCTCTCAACCCTTGTCCTTCAAGCCAAAGTCCACAATGTCATTTTCTTTAGTTAACTCAAACAAAAAAACTGTAGATTCTTTGAAGTGAATATATAAGCTCTGACATAGCTAACGTAGGCAGGTTGGGTAATAATCTACTTTCTCACATGTGGACAAATTTTATTTTACTGTAAAAACTACAAATATACAAATATTGTTTTGTTCAAATCTTTCATATGTAGTATTACATAAAGTGTTAGATTCTGATAAGAATGAACTCATTCCTGCACTGAGATGCTCCAGTGGAAGGTACAACACTAAAAGAGACTAAAGAAGAGTATTTTTCTACAGCTGTTTTCAGCCCACGGGCTCTCCTCTCGGGTGGATGTACTCAGCTCAACTTTGTGGAGTTATCAGTTTCCACCACATGAGCTGTTGTTGAATCACAAGGAGGCCTGGGATGTAGTGCTAAAGTTAGATTTTTAACAAACATAGTCTCTCTAGAAAAGAAAAAGCTCATTTATAGGCTTTTCCTTTAAAAGATTTAGGGATGATTGCTGCAGATGTTTTTAGCTCTATAGAAGGTTTGACAGTACAAACAGAAATGCAGAAACTATTTTATTATAATTCTATAAAAGGGAATCTATACAAATAACCCAAACTTTGTTGTTATTGGTTTTAAATTCAGCTCCTTTGTTATTCTGTCATGGAGAGGATGTTCCTCTTGTGCTCAGTGTTTGCTGCAGCCCAATGTGTGTTGGAAACACTGAGATTGGCTTCTCTTGCAACAACTAGATGGTCCCTTTCTCTTCTGTAAATGTTGGCATAAAGCTGTATATTATTGTGTTTTTATGTTTATTTATGATGGTTTCTTCCATGTATGTGGTTATTTTACACCTGGGTGGACTGTTTTTTCTCGCTTATTTGTTGATCTTGCTTCCATGTAACAATGAAGTTATTTATTGCAAATAACAAAAAGAGGCTTGTTGATTTTTTTATACTGAAAGTGAAAAGCATATATAGAGAATACATCACTTATTTACGGATTTGATTTTACTTTGGTTTATAACAATTTATGGTTTAAAAACAATGTCATGTTAATTTAATGCTTCAAACACTTTTTTATACACCATTTATACCACTTTAAAGAAAAAAGTATTTTTAGTCAAGTCCTAATTATGAAATACTAAATCATAGTTATGAAGTACTTAGGGTTATGAGATACTAAGTCCTAATTATGAGATACCAAGCCATAAATATAAGATAGGTTGTTTATAAAAAACAAATGTTTTATTTTGACATATATACGGTACTTGTAGTTTGAGGCACTAAATCCTAATTTTGACATTATAACTCATTTTAAAAGCACTAAGTCATTGTTATAATCGTGTATATGAAATACTAAGTCGTATTTATAAGGTATTAAGTCATAAATATGATATACTTGTCAGGATCGCCAGGCAATGTCTTAAGATCAGCGAGAAATGAGACCAGAGACAAAACTAGTAAAAACGTAAAAGTATATTTGGTTACAATAAATACAATGTGCAAAGCTGGAAGGGAACGGGATCTGGAAGACGGGGAAGAGGGCAGATTAGTTTGAGCAATCAATATGTAAAGTGGAAAGATTGCAGAGGTTATGGGAGAGGAGCAAAGAGGATGCACA
>JAVKLF010000002.1:1379507-1398439 GCA_034783495.1 Millerichthys robustus
GGTTTTTACCGTTTAGATGAACCTTTGGCGCTTTGGTAACTACATCCTGCATTCTTATGTTTAGTCACATTTTTTTTTGCCCTCTGCGAAAGGCAACGATGGAGCGATAATATTTTTAACCCATGTCTAATTGTGAGGTCATTTGTCTGTACCGTTAGCAAAATATCTGATGAATCGTTCAGCAGATTTTGAAATTCTGGAGAGTTAATTATAGGACGGATATGTACAAGTGATTATTTTGGGAAGTCAACCCAAGTCAAGATGACTGTCATGATTAAGCAACCAAATCAAACACAAATATGTCTGTAACTCAGCCAATTTTACAGATATTCAGATGAAATCTGGCATAGTAGCTCAGAATCACTATGAAATATATCCTGAAAGCGAATTGATTACACAAAATCTGATTTTAAAACATTGCCATTTACTATTGGAATTAATTCAGTTTGTTAGCAAAATATCTTGTGAACTACTGAACAAATTTTAATAAAACTTGCAGAAAGTAATCATTGGAAATCTTCACTTTCCTAAAATAACTTTCTGGTCTGTTGTGGTGGAGAGGGAGTTGAGCTGTAAGACGGTTGGTCTACGTTCCTACCCTCACCTATGGCCACGATCTTTGAGTAGTGATTGAAAGAACAAGATTGCGGATACAGGCAGTCGAAATGAGTTTTCTTCGCAGGGTGGAGACCCAGGACACGCTGGAGAGACTATGTATCTCGGCTGGCCTTTGAACACCTTGGAATCCTCCAAGAAGAGCTGGCTGGGGTGGCTGGGGAAAGAGAGGTCTAGGTCTCCCTGCTCAAGCTACTGTCCCCGAGAACAAACTCAGATTAAGGGGGGGATAATGGATGGATGGACATCACTAAGTGATTACCTTTTGGAGTCCACCTATTTCAAGAAAAATTACTAAAATATAGTGAATTTTACGTATTTTAAGATAGACTTTGTTGTGATAGTAGGTGATAGTTATTCACAACATCTGTATGAGCTAAAAGATCCTGTGAGGCATCACAATATTGCATGACATATTTAACATTGGAATATCTCAGTCAAACACTCTGACATGTAAAAGACCTGGCATACTTTCAAGGAAGGCTTAACCCTTTATTTTTGAGGATTGATTGTATAATAACCTTTGTCTCTCTACATTCTCCTCTGCAATCTATCCCATCCTGCATTCTTTCATTAAGTCACATCTTCTTTTTAATGGCATCCCTCATTCCGCTTAGTAAAGTGAAGATTAGTACAGTAAAAAACCCAATTTGTGACTTTGAATGAAATTACATTTTAATCCGTGGACCCTGCTGAACAATACACATTGTGGCTCTGAGCTAGTCCGGCTCCCGGAGGACGCTGCCCACGTGTGTGTGGGCATGTGTGCGCTCACACACGTGCATTCCACAGAGAAGGAACATGCACAGGCCTCACACAAACATACACACCCAAGTGTCTACGGTGCTCACTATAAAGGTTATTAAGCCTAATGAGGCTTTACAAGGCTGTGCTGCCTTTAGTGTTTTCTTAGGGATAAAGAAAGGATTTGTGCCCAAACCACGGAGGAATAAATGAAAGAGAGGGACAAACTTGGGCCTCACCAGAGCTACAGGCAAACTGTCAGTCTAAACCAAGCAGGCCACTTAATGCAAACAGCTCAGAGCTTTTTCTTTTCTTTATTAGTGTTCTGATGACAGTTCAGCAAAGTCTTGACTGAGCCAGATTAATTGAGCAGAGCAGAAATAGTAGAGTATGTATTACCTAAAGGAGTGTGTCTCTGCTCAAGTGTGGCATTTGAGTTAGTGTTCCAATATTTGGCTTATGTTATTTTTTGCTTTTGTTTTTGCCCCAGGCGAAACGATTGTCTCCAGCTATCCCAAACTTAATTTTGTGTTTCTTTGTAATGCTAAAACAGTAAGCGAATAACTGCTGAGAAGAAAGTTGAAGAAGGTCTGCGTGTATCACAGATGCAGAAATGTGGTTTTAAGTATATTGAATTAATAACTAAGGGTGCCAGGCAAAATCATTGAACCACCTTTATTTTCTGAATGATGAATCAGCAATCATGCCACTGTTTTCCTGTTTGTTTTTTTATGTTACTTCTTTCAGCATATTTTATGCTAATTTATGTTATTATAAATAAAAACATTTAGCTTATTCAGGACATAGATGCTTTGACTTTTACATTTTGCAACTTTCATACTCATTAATTATCAACTTTACTTTCAAAAAAGTCCTGAGGTGGAGGATTACTTGTGGCAATCCCTGAAGGAAAGGAAGATTAGAAAGAAGAAACTTCAATAAAATGTCTCATTAAATATGTTAACATATCTTCGAACTCTTCAACAATTTTGTTCTATTGAAAAGATTCTTCAGCACGTCTGCTAACACTACTACTGCTAATTCTATTAATGCTAATTATTATGCTGATGCAAAATGTACTCCTGCTAATGGCAATCTGCACTCATGATGTCATGCATATTATTTGCATAAATAATCTGCTGCTGTCCCACTAGTAACCCAAATGATTTTTTCCAGTGGAACTGACTTACTTTGACTTTTCTTAGCGGTACATTACCCGACAAATTAGACAAGCTGACATAAAATGAATGTAGATGATTGTGATTTTTGCAAAACATGAGAAAAGCTAGTCCGCTTTGAAGGTCTGTAGTGTCAAATACGGCTTAATTTTGGTTACTTCAATGAACCATTGGCAGCAGCTTTGACATGTCATTTGATTTTGGTTCCCTTTAAATGTCTTTTACACTTCATACATCAAAATGTAAACCTTTTTCATAATTTAGATTGTTACAAAGTTGTGTTGGGTTAGCTATTTTAGGCCGTATCAGCTCTTTTCAAAGTCTTTTTAAGAATTTTGGAAAAACTAAAACTAAAAAGAGAAACCAAAGAAGAAAATGTTGCACACAAAAATGAATAAATTCAGGAATCAGGTGTTGGGGAGTATTAAAAAGTGTGTTTAAGGTTAAACGAGGTGATGTAGAAAAACAACAAAGGAAATGTGTTATTTAGAACAACAGAAAAGAGAAAAAATACAGCTAAAAAAGAAAGCAAAAGAGAAAAAAATAGGTGAAAAGTGAACAATCACTTGGAAAGAGACTTAGAAGGAGTGACCTAAGAAAAGCAGTTCAAGGTAAAAAAAAAAAAAGGTCAGGATGTAGAAACTAAGGGTGGGATCAAGGAGGAGGAAATAAGAGAACTGAGTGGGAGGTGAAAGAGGAAGAAGAAGATTGACAGGATGGGCCAGAGATCAAAGCAGGAACTCTGGTGGAAGGTGGGAAAAAGCGGGGTGTTAACAGCTTTTTCTTATCCAACCCCAGATTACCCTGTGGAGCAGAGCACTTTAAACCAAATGGTCTCATTTTCTGTACTTCACAGAAGAATTTTGGTCCCTAAACCTGGCAGAAAACTGTTACCTAAACCAAAGAAAACTATAGGAGAAAAAAAGAGATCTCGTAGTTACATTTGTTAAAGCTTGAAAGAGACATCCATCTATTTTATTTTTTCTGCTTTCCACTTTCCGTGTCTGGGTCCAGGTGTCTATCTTCAGCTCTCACTGTGAGAGGCGGGTGACAACATGGACAGGTCTCATGTCCATCACAGGACCACACAGAGACAAACAATCATTTACACTCTCACCTAGGGACAATTTAGAGATACCAATTCATCTTAGCATTCATGTTTTCGATCAGTAGAAGGAAACTGGACTACCCAGAGAAAACCCTGCGATGGACGGGGAGAACATCCAAACTCTGCACAGAAATAAATGGGAATCAAACCTACGACCTACTGCAATGAGCAGATGCAAACTCTGTTTAAGTGGTTCTCAAACTATATATTTGTAAGTCCAGATCTGATTTCTGAAAAAGGTCAAAGGTCAAAAGCAAGTGACCAAACTGCAGCGGAAAAGCCACACAGCAAATATGTCAGTGTTAAATAAACACTGCTCAGTGTTTATTTAACACTGACATATTTGCTGTGTATGGTTTCACTCAATCATTGTGTGTGAACCAGATCGAAACCTTAAAGGAAAAGGTGTTGTTGTCAGACAGAACTGACCTAAATGTTTCTTTGTCAGGAGCCTGCAATATCAGCTTTTTACATTTCCTGCTGAGAATAAAAACTGTCATTATGTTGAGGACAGCAACGATACGTAAGAACTCAGTTCTCTTGGTCTGCCTTTCTCCTTTCTTTTCTTAGCACATTTTGCTAAGTCCATGACAATGTGACATAACACCTTCCTCTCTGCTGCCTTAGTTTGTGATTATGACACCAACAGAAGCTGCAGCTGCAACCTGCAGCTAACTCCTTTTATTTACTCAGTAGTCAGAAAACAGTATCAAAGATACACGAGTTTTAGCACTAATTGTTGTTACTGGAGTCTATGCTCTACATTTATACAAATCCAACCATTTGCAGCTAAACTTTCTCTTTCTTAATGACAGTCATGTACTTCCAAGCTCACATTTATTAAAAAATTCATTTAAATAAAGAAAAATCTGACGTGGCATCAAAAAAGAACATAAATCTAAATGTTGAGGAAGCAAGCACATGGAGGAGAACAAAGAGGGTGCAAAACCACATGGAAGAAACCACAGAGGGGCAATGAACCAGCAAGGAAACAGTGAAAGTGGACCGATATATATACACAACAGAAGGAGAGAGGAAGATGAGCAACACCTGGGGAAAAGGCTGATTAGGAACTACAGGCAGGTGTGATTAATAAGCAGAATGAGTGAACAGAGGGAGAGGTGAGAGGGAGCGCAGAAAGCCAGAGACATAAGGGCCAAAAGGAAACACACAGAAACGCATTAAAAACACTGACAATTTCTTTAAACTGAGTTCTTTAAAGAGTTATTTACAGCAGGTACAATATTATATGTTCACAATTTTGCCCCAGAGGCCACTTCAAAAGGTTTGAACCATCCTTTGTAACTTAGGGATCAGGACTCTAAGTCGTATGGCTTGCAACCTTTTTCTCATCTTGTCATTTTTTTCTTTATAAGACTAAAGACAGAATATTAGAGTACCTGATACTTTCTGCAGCTGCTGCTCTGATACCAAACTCCAGCTCGGCTGGTCACTAAGGAGTCCCGATAAAACAGTTGCGCTTCATGCCAGCTGAATGAAAGGGAAGAATGTCACGGTTTGTAGAGAGATCAGACCCAGGAAATGCAGACCAACACAACAACAAAAATAAAACATAACAAAAAAGCTGGCATGCCGAGAAAAGAAACAAGAGGTGACAGGAGCAGGATTGAATAATAACACAGAGAAAGAACAGGACATAAACAGAGATCTCAAAAAGCAAAACAACAAATAGTCTTAATAACTAACAAAAAAAAAAAACCTCAAGAAACAAATTCTGACCAACAAGGTTGAAAACCTGACAGAATTTAAGGATTCCTCATTTGTTTTCAGGTCAGAAGAAATGGATAGTTAAATCTAAAATGTGTTGGTGTATCAGTGAGTGATCACAGAGTTCTGTGTCTGCAGAACACACACACACACACACACACAAAAAGGTCATGAATACAATTTGTTTACACCTTTACACACACTTTACATGTCTGTGCTAAATATTATAGCAAATTTGCAAATAGCAAAATATTCCATGAACCAATAAATACATTTTAATGACACTTTCACAAAGCAGTTATTGCATGTTCGTCTACAGCTGATTAACTTTTGGAGTCTGCCTGATTCACAATAAGCAAAAGATGTAAACACAAAAATGGCTAATAGTCAGACAGTTTTACAGATATTGAATTCTAATTTGGCATGGTACCGGTAGTAGAGTTATTCCCAACACATACTTTGAGCACTCACACATCTGGTAAGGTCTCACTATTTCACGAGACTGCGCCCAACATCATTCACAACCTTTACCCAAAATAGTTAGAACTTGGTCTCTTTTGTTCATAAGATGATTTTCATTTGAAAACTCTGGCATGATAGGTGATGGGGGATATGCATTTCATCAATGAATAATATACATATAAGGAAAAAAAATTCTACTCTCAAACTTTCTTTATCCTCCTGAACGTCGAACTCCCTAAAAGCCACAGTGCTGCAGCTGTTTGTCGAAAATGTGTGTTTTCAGTATGTGGCAGTGCACTGGAGATTCTGTCCAGCAGGGTGTCAGTGTGAACCCTCAAGACAACACACACCTTGCAGCATAAGTCGAAGGTGAAAGACAAGCAGACGGAACAGAGTGGTGGGAGGCAGACAGTAGACGTGACCTGGGGGGTGGGGGTGGGGGTGGGGGAGACACGTGCTGAGGTGAGATTAAACAGATGCTGACAGATGGCTGCAGGGCACGGCTCAGTGAGTGCCAGAGCCACAGGTTATCCAAACACCCGCAGAGTCGGCAGTAAAATGGTTTAAATGTCCAGAATCTCAAAAGAACAAATCTACAGAAAAAAAAAATCAGTAAGGGCAAAAACGCATTCAAATATGGGGCACCAAGTGTGACATAAAATGTATTATTTAGCTTATTTTCTGAGTATAATTTCATAGTTTAAATATCCACTAACAATAACATTTGCAACTACTGCAACAACAAACTAATATCTGCAAGTTTGATATCTTGTAGAAAAAGTCGCCATCTTCAGCAGCCTTAGCATTTGCTTTTGTCAGGATGATGACGTCACAACAAAAGCCCCGAACCACCAACAAAGGCTGCATTCTGTTCTGAAATTCTTATATGTAAGCTTTATTATTTAGATGCAACATTAAAAATTACGTCAAAACATTACATACGTTGCTCCCAGTCAGAACTCTGTCTTACAGACTAGTGCAGTTCGCAAGTGTGTGATTGGTCAGAAATTTGTAGGTGTGTTTCTTTATGTGGAGCAGCGTCTCCTTCTGCATGTCATTTTGCTATAAATGATCTGCTCCCAGAAGCCGGTTGTTAAATCAGCAACATTGAACATGCAACCGGTGTTTTTTTTTTTTTTTTCATCCAACAACATGAGCCTCTCTTCAAATGTCTAACATATTGAGTGAAATAGAAAAACAACTATCTATCTTGTTATCACTGTTGTATATGCTATGTGTGCTACATTGTAAATGCTGTAGGAGGGATTGTGATGATTCATTTATTGCGTTTTCTGTGCGAGTATAATAAGAAAAAGATGTGCGTAATTATGTAATCACTGATCCACTGTTTCTTGTCTTGTTGAAGAATAAACCAGACGTAAATCTCAGCTACTACCACTTCAAATTTTAGCTTGACATCTGTAAAACTGACTGAGTCATTTTTCTGTTAGGTAATGTTGATTTATACTCTGGCGGACTTCTTAAGTTGAATTGACCAAAAGTTAATCAGTTGTACATCCAGTGATCACATATTTTGATCAAATTTGTGCAGTGGTTTATAACATATAAAGCTTACAGTGAGTAACACACATGTACACTCACAGGTACAGGCATGAATCCTTAAACCCCGCCTTTTGGTGATGGGCGATTATTTAAAAAAACGAGTACCAGTAAAGTCAAATGAGCCTCCAGGTAAGATTAAAGAAAGGGAAGTGGTAAATGAAAAACTGTGACAGCAAAACGCCATCAGAAACAAAGTTGTTTCAGAGGCGAACAAGAGTTAAAGAATGCAGACTGAAAGATACTCGTCAAGATAACTTCTGTGTTTTGTCAGAGGAAATTTATGTGAGGACCTGGCAGGACAACAAGTATGATTGAGATCCATAAATGGATTTCATCACCTCCTGTCCTCAGAAGAGAAGATGAATTTACAGAGACCAACAACACCACACCGGTGTCACTCACATCCACACGTGCACTATTTCATCTTTAATATCAGTCAGCATAGTGGCACTCACAGATATGCACCATTTCATGTCAGTTACATAAGCCGAAATACAAACGTCACTGCTACCATAGCTTTGCATTGCATTGCTAAATTTTAGATTGCTATAGTAAATCTTTAGGGTAAGTGAAAGTTTCCTTCCTATGCAAAGTGACCATTTGATGCAAAGGGACAGAAATATAATAGTTATGTGGTAACATTTTCAAACCATGTTAAGCACCATCTCATGCTTGTTTGTTAATCTCATTTAGCTGTGGCAGCCATCTTCAATGTAGTTTACTCTTATCCACTGGTTCATGAGATATTTTGCTAACACTACAGACAAATTAAAACACATACATGGCCAGGCATTAACATTATCTCCCTTTAGTTTTCAGTTGCAAGCAATAAAGTTTAGTGAACAGAGCTACCCTGCAGGCCAGGGTTAGATTTGAGGTTGAACTCAAGCTGTGAGTTTATATGAAATTGGATCAGCTTGTCAAAAGTAGCAGGTCAAATCTTTGTTTGAATAAAAAGTCTAAAACAACTACATCCCAGTGTTTCTGTTATCCTGGATCATATTGTTGTGAAAATGGGGAACATTTAGAGCAGTTGGTGTCAAGACTCTGACCTCATCACTCCTCACATGGAAACACTGAGCTCCCCTCAGCAGGGAGTGAAGGCTTATTACGGAGTGCAGGGATGCAGCTAAACAATGAGCTCAGCGCTGACGGCTTAACGACTTTGTTGTGATTGAAAGGGTTTCATCGTTAGGAATGTGTTACTTTGCAGGAAGAGGAATGTGTTCGCACTGGGGGAATAAAACCCACTGAGGGGTTCCTGAATATTCTGCCTCAAAGGGTTGACCTCATTAAAAAAACTAAACATATAAACACATAAAAATCAGGTGAAACTTTTGTTTTATTTTGGGGTGTTTTTTATAGCATTCCTTGAAGAAATGTTTATCGCCATTTTAGATTTAGACTAAGATCGTCTTATGATGACAAGAGACAGTTCTGGCCATCTAGGTCAAACTTTAAATACATACTGGGAGATCTTGCAAGATATTTTAGTGCTCAAAGTAAGTATTGGAAATGACTCTCAGCTACTACAACCTCAAATCTTAGCTCAGTATCTGTAAATTGTTACAGTCGTGTTTATCTTTGTGTGGCGGCCATCTTGGTGACCTTAGCAAACATTAAAATGACAATAAATTAGTCCGTTTTACAGATATTGAGCTAAGTTTTGTTGTGTTGGAAGCTGAGAGTCATCCTTATCACTTATTCTAAGCGCTAACAGATTGTGCAAGATCCTGCAATAGTGCATGAAATTGCACAATGTTTTTTACAATATTTAACCAAAAACAGCTATAACTACCCATATAGCAAAATTTGACTGGCCCTCTAAACACTTGGCCCAGATAACACAGAGAATGAAGGCCCTTTAGTCACCCAGATGTGGTTTGCCCGAGGTGATCCATGAATGGGCCAGCACCACATATACCAAACCACTCATGCAAATCAGGTGTGTTGGAAAATCTCTTCGTAGGATAATTGCCCCCCGAGTACCAGAGTTTTTAAGCTAAATGCCATTCTTGATGTAAACTGAGCTCCAAACTGTTGAATTAGGATAAGACAGCAGCACTGACCACTAAAATGCCGCAGCCCAGTCAGCACTCTGTTCTGCAAATAGTGTCACGTTAAAGAATAGAAAAAACTGCTTTTTAAGCAAAAGTAGAGCAGTTGTCTGACTAGTTTACTCCACACCAATAAACACACATTGAACAACACAAAAAACACACACTGTGCCTGTAAACTACTCAAACATCAATAAACTTAGTAGACACACAGTTGTTGATGCTATCATACACACACACACACACCACCCCTTATAAGACGTCTGGTATACACTTACACACACTCAGACACGAGGACACACACTCTGCCATACACACACACACACACACATGGTAAAAGAAACAAGATTATATCTGGAATTATCCGTCATACACAAGCAGTCGTCATTTGTTGAGAAGTCTCGTTTCCACCTCCCCTCCTGCTCTGACCTCAGTATTTTAGCTGCCTTCATAAAACAGAGCGGAGCAGAATGACAGATAAATTGCAGAGTGATGTCCCGGGCTGACTTCTGGTGCAGCTGGAACGTGAAGATGATCCGATTTTCATTTGTGCAACATCTATTTATGAGATGGGAGGAGACAATGCACAACTGATACACGAAAAAGCATATTTTCAAAACAAATATGGGCAGGGTGAGTTAAGAAGTGTATAAATGAGAGATTACAGGTGGGGTGACATAAAAAGATAAAAGGCGATGGAGAAATAAAAGGCGGTAAGAGAATAAGGATGGGATCAATTCTTCTTCATCATTGCCCTTCCCAACAGAGGACACATCGTCCCCCAGATAGAGTTAAAGCAGCTTCCTGTCGCACTTATCTCGTGCCAAGTCACGCTAGAAAGCCGGGCAATATTTCATTCTAATTCAGGTCAGCAGCATTCATATATCTTGTGGCGAGCCTCCAATCACTTATCCTCCTTTAAAGGCGATAATGAAGAACACCGTAAAAAGTACAGCTATTCATAACCCTCCTCCAGACCCAGTTCAAAAACCGAACACAGAAAACCGCGCGTTCAACAAAAAGAACAAATCACATTTAGTTAAATGAACATAAATAAAAGCATCCATTTCAGACCAGCATTTTAGTTTAGTATCATTTTGTGTTTAGAGGTTAAGTTAGAGCCATTCTGGTCCAACTTTCAAAAACATTATGTACAATTTCTTGCTATAATGTGAGATGAGCTTTAAGTACGTTGTTGTAAATGACTCTCACTCCTACATTTCAGCTCAGTTTGGTAAAATTGGCTGAGTTATAGCCATCTGTGCAAAGTTAAAACAGTTAAAGTTAATAAAGACATTTGATAAAGTTAAACATAAGATAGAACGAAATATAAGATAGGAAGGTCTAATAGTGGAGGAGTAGGCCCATTTAACAGACTGAATATTTTCTCTAAATCTAAGATCTCATACTTTCTGACAATATTACAATACAGAATATGAAATGGTTGTCTATCTAAAAGTTTGATTGTCTTCATGAAATTGCTAACAGTCATGAGCACACAGACACAAGAGTTTACTTTTCAATGATGGTTAGTAATAAAAAAATTAAAAAGCCAGTTTTTGCTGTAAATAATTACATATTTGAACTACATTTTACAGATTTGAATGTCAATGTTGTGTACCTTGTGTTGTAAACCAGCTTCAGCAGGAAAAAGCTGCACACAGCTGAAAATATTTTATAAGTCCTGACCCACCACAGGCAAACAGAAGATTTTTTTAATTGAAGAAAATGGAATGAACAGGCATATATGTATTTTTTTCTTGATACAAGGCTTGTTTATCAAGAGAGGACCAGCATTAGTTTTCTGCCCCAAGCAAGTTTGTTCCCGCTCTTTCTGTTTTTTTTAAATAACTGTAATGACACTAAAGAGAGAACACTGGTGCCTGAAAACATCCTTTTAGAGCAGGACAGCTGGGACAAAATGCTGAGATAGAGATATTTTATGTCAACAAGTTAATGGTAGCATAAAACTGAACTTGTAAAGCATTCGTAATTCTTCTAAGATGCTTTATGGTTAAAAGCTTGACTTAATTAAAGGCCCAGCATTCCTTAAAAGAATGACCTCACCTGCCACCTGTCATACCAGAGATTTAAACTCAAATCTTTTTATAATGAAAAATGACAATGTTTAAGACATTTTTTTTCAATATTCGTTCATCAAAACGTTCATATTGGGAGAATGCTACAATAATCTACTTTAAAACTTTTTAAAATATGGAAGCTTTTTTTTTTAAATCTTTATAAGAATACATGAATGCGAATATTGTTCTCTGAAATCTACTTTATCGTTTGACCTGTTTTTTGTTTTCTTTTACTAAACTTGGCCTTTAGTTACAATTTTACTGAATTTAGTTTTTTCCAACAATTTTGCTGATTGAAGCTTTTAGCTACAGTATAGTTTTGCAAATTTGAGATTTTAGTTACATTTGCATACATTGAAGATTTTAGCTTCTGTTTTGCTTATTTAAACTTTTAGCTACAGCTCTGGTGATTCTAACCTTTAGCTGCTGGGCTGCAACTGCTTCACTGGTTTTAGCTACTAGTTTGTTGGTTTCAGCTTTTAAACTCTGTTTTGCTATCTGTAGGTTTTTGCTACTGCCCATTTTTTCTAATTTTAGCTTTTAGTTACTGTTTTGTCTGTGTCAAATCTTAGTTACAGTTCAGCACATTTAGCTGTTAATTCTTGCTTTACACCTTTTAGATTTGAGCTACTGTTCTGCTCACTTAAAAATGTGTTCTGCTTGTTTTTCTTGTTTACCCAGTTTAAACTTTTTCAACCAATTTTAGCAGTTAGTCAAAATTCACACTGCAGCTTCGAAGAAATGCCATTTTTGAAGTTACATATATTTTTTTCATCCTTTTGGGTAAAATGATCTGATTTAGAAAAAGCTGAACCAATATTGTTTGTCCCTTGCATTTTTTTTAGTGATTTGTTTTTTACATAAGTCATATATGTATAATATAGTCACATATTTAGATTTTGTCAAAGCAAAAAAAAAGTTTTGCTGTATTACTGCCCTGTAAGAGTCCTTCTGAGTTTTTTTTTACAGACATAATAAGTAGCAAATAAACAATTTGCATAATAATTAACACATTTTAAGTGATGTGGTATTTAATTGTTTAGATAATGTAATTATCAGCAAGGTTTAATAAGGGGTAATGAGCAACTTATTAAGCACTAAGTTAGTGGTTTGTTTGTGTTCCCTAAATTGAAGTGTTACTGTTAATAACTCAGTTGCATTTTAGATAAAGCAAAGCAAACTCTTTGAGTCAGCAGAGCAACTGTGTTGGACAACCCGGTCAATGCTGCTGTTTGTTGAACAGTGTTAATTTTCAAAATGGCACAGTAGCTCGGCTGCAGAATTTATTGGCAGGCTTGTCAGTTGGTGTTAAAAGGCTGCCTGATTGTTCCCTGTTCGGTCTGAGTCTCAATCTGACCATCGCCCGTGGATCGGCAGGGGGCTACAGGTTTACTGCCAAGGCTCTTCTAACAGTGATGACACTCAGCCTGGATCTTTTATCACAGTGATGGATGAGATAAAAGGTTTTGTAAGTGAGCATGTGTTTTTCCCTTTCTGCTTTAGCACACAGTCCTGCATGCATTTCATCATTTTATTTTGATTCAGTTCATTATTGCTTTACATTGCAGACAGATTGCAAAAATTCAAGTATTGGAGGTTTATTGCCATTATGTGTAGATGACACAGAAAAATAGTTTGGTATCTCAAGGGGGAAGCAGCAGACAGACAAGTAAAACCTTTCCTTAAAACAGGAAACAGCAAGGAGTTAAAATAAATGGGCATTAAAAATGCTGTTAAGTAATGCCTGGTTCACACGGCAAGATTTTAAAATTGTCAGTTAATTATTAAAGACCGAGGAACCCCCCCCCCCTTACATGGTGATAAAAAAATCATAGATATAACAGAAAGAAGCAATAGTGATAGTTTGTGGACTAGTTTTAACAGATAAAAATCAATACAAAAAGTCCACCTGACTTTCTTTTCTTTCCATGGAAATGTTTTGTCTTTTGTATTTTGGATTCCCTTCTGTGTTTCTGTCACCTCGGTCTCTGGTTTGCTACACATCACATTCAACAGGCTGCTTGTTTGTCCTCGGGGAACACGCCACACGCTGAGATATTAGGCTAAGACAAGCCAAGATGTTGAATATCTCTGATTTGAGATTGGAGTTGTCCCAATATCCTTATGTGCAGATTAACACACCACACACAGCAGAAATATCACATAAGATTATCTTTAGAACTATCACGATCGGGGCATCCTTAAGATTGTTGGAAGGGCAAAATCGGGGCAAAAATCTGCTTTATAACCTTGCCATTTGAACCAGGCATCAGCAATTGTAGCTATATTGTATATGAAGTGGTTTGCCTAAATGTACACGTTAGTGTCAGTGAGTATGAAGGCTTGTGTTTGTGTATGTTTGGGGGATGGGAAAGAAAGAAATTGTTCATCCTGTACTTATGTTTTTCTCCTCTGATAGAAGAGGAACAAACAGAGTGACCTGGTTGAATTTGGTCCACATTGTGCATAAACCCAAACCAGGGTAGGAAGTACTGCTCCCATAATCCTCTTGGCTGTTATAACTACCCGGGACAAATCTCTTCTGATCTCCCCGTACCACGCTCTGCAACTCTGGCAGAGGATGATCTCTACTGTGGTTCAGTAGAAGTTTATGAGCAGTTCTGAGGTTAAGTGCTTATTTTAGTTTCTTCACAGAGAAAGAGCCTTTACTAGGCTCTCTTTGCCAGGCTGGAGGTGTTCAAAGTCCAGGAGATGTCCTCAGTTATGTAAGTTCCAAGGAATTTAATGAAGATCAATTCTCCCATTTGTTTCCTGTTGATGAGGTGTGGGATGTAAGACATTTATAGACAAATTGAACGGTTTGACCGAAAATCCCAAACTCCGCCCTGGTTATGGGCCAGTCCATCTGCTGAAGAAAACATTGTGCTGCAAATTGTTTTTTTGTGCGCATGTGTTTGTGTGTGTGATGTGTGTTTTAGTGTGAGAAATACAAAGTGTGGCGTGTGCATGCCATGAAATCTGTGTGTCTCACGATCAATGCGTAAGACTTGAGAGCCCTGAAAAGACAAACTGGTGCCTATCCAAGTCTGCAGCAGTGGTGTTCCTGATGTGAGATACAGTAAAATCATCCTCTCAAATCAATTCTTCATCTCAGAAATGAGGGCAACTGCTGGTAGTCGTTCAGAAAGGTGGCAGCAGCTTTTTGGGGCACAGGAACAATGGTGGTGGTTTTGAGGCAGGCTGGACTACACCTTGTTGTAGAGAGTGATTGAGATAACAATACAAGTTACTTGTTACCCTGTCCTTACAAAGTATATATACTAAAGCCCTACCTGGTAACTATAGGAATTGGGCTGTACTCTATAAAGACATGTCATCCTGTACTTACAGAGTTCATACATCTGGAATGCCAGGTATTTACCCAGTAAGTACCAGGTCAGTACCTGGTAGGGCAGCTGTGACTGAGGGGTTAGAATAGTCATCCTCCAATTAGATAGTTGGCGGTTCAACTGCACAACCTAGTCACATGTCAAAGTGTCCCTGGTCAAATACAGAACCCACTGCTCTTGATGTGTATCCTATCAGTGTATGAATGTGATTTAAAGCACTGATTAGTATCTATTGAGTGATCTATCTGGAATAGCTTTATAGAGAGACTTAATAGAAGGTTGTGTGAATGGGTAAATGAAGGTACAGATTGTGATGTAAAGTGCTTTGACTATCCTGATTAAACAGAAAGGTCACTAAATAAGTACAGTTTACTTATCTGATACACACCAGGTTCTATTATGTATTGCTGCCAAGATTGAAGATGTTGGTGAATACCCACGGTTATTGG
Source organism: Millerichthys robustus (assembly GCA_034783495.1). Taxonomy (NCBI): domain Eukaryota; kingdom Metazoa; phylum Chordata; class Actinopteri; order Cyprinodontiformes; family Rivulidae; genus Millerichthys; species Millerichthys robustus. The sequence continues at coordinate 1,394,843 of JAVKLF010000002.1, forward strand.
TCAGTACAGCTTCTCAGCATGCAGGCCCACACCTCACCTCGTCCTACTTTTTTGGTGATGTTGACCCTTTTGAAGGTTCTGGAAAATGACTGTCTGCTCCCTCTCAGGGTTAGTTTTTTTAGCTTCCAATCTGCTGTGTTGACTGTCGAAATGAGCAAAGAAGTGATTCAGGGTGTCAGGTAGATCCCTGCCTAATCTGTGCAGTGTTGCTCTTCTAGTTTGTTAGATAATTTAACTCTTATCCACATGCTCACTGGTTGCTGTTCTCAAAGAATCCTTAATGCACATGGTAATGTTTATGCCACTTTGTATAAAACTAGTAATGTAAACACTGTTTATTCATATTGATGAAAAACTGCTTAAAGTGTTTTTATCAGATAGTTTAATGACAACAAGAAGAGACATGGTTTTTAAACAAGACAGGTCTCTGCTGTAAAATTTACTTTGCCTTTACCTACGCACTGAAAAATACAGTTTTGTACAGAGCCACCACTTATTGGAATACGTTACCTGCTGACAAAACATCACTTAGTAGCAGTCACATACTCAAAGAAACTGAAGAAATTTTATTTGCCTGGGTGATGGTGATGGGTTGGTTTGATGTGTGTGGGAGGGTGATTAGGGGATTTGTGTATTGTTTTACATTGTGATTTAAGTTTCATGTTACGACCCCAGGAAGAATAATTTTCATGAAGGTGGAGACTAATGGGGATTCCATTCAATAAACAATAAACAACAAGCAAAGAATGAAAACGTTCAGTTATTTCCCCACACACAGGAGTGTGGAACGAGAACCATTAGCCCTAATCTGGATTTCTTTCTGGCTTCTTGACTAACGGAAGTTCAATCGTTACCCCGATTTTATGTCTAAAGGCCTTTTCAGATGCAGGATGTGTAACATTAATGGCTACATCAATCTGTTTAATTTACAGCGTTCAGTCATTCAGACACAGAACCACTTTTCTCTTGAAAGCACTAATGGGTTCCTTCATGAATCTGTGTTAGTTTGTAAGAATGCAAACGTGTGGTTTCTGTGGATGAAAGATTACCAACCATGAAGTTGTCATACAAGTTAAAGAATGGGAATTAAGTGTTTGGGTGTTGTATGTATGTATCCACTAAAACCAAATGTATCTGAGGGTTTGGAAAAGGAATTATATCCATCTAATGACTCACACAATAACTTCTAATCTGTCATGTTTGACTATGAACACCATAACTAGTTGAAAATGATAAAATTAGATTGTGTCTGTTGAAGTGACTGCAGCACTGCAGGGCAGTGGTTCGAGCTTGACATTATGAAAGTTGCTGGTCGGCCTCTCACTTGGGACCTTTCTGTGTGGAGTTTGCATGTTCTGTTAATGCATGTTTGGGTTTTCTCCAGGTACTTGGGTTTTCTGCCACTTACTAAAAGTGCAGCAATATCTCATGAACCAGTGAAAACTTTTAGAAAGTAATCACAACATCTACAACTGAGCAATGTTTGTTCTGAAATCTTCAGAAAGTAATCATTAGGTGTACATCTTCAACAGATTACCTTTTGGAGTCAACCCAATTCAAGTGGCTGTCACAGCTAACGCACTTTAGCCAGAATGATGGATTAGTGTTAGCACTGTTGCCTCACAATAAGAAGGCCCTGGGTCCAAGTTTTGGATTTAAGCCCCAGGTTTGGGCCTGGGGTCTTTCTGTGTGGAGTTTGCATGTTCTCCTCATGTTTTCATGGGTTTTCTCCAGATACTCCAGTTTCCTCCTGTAGAATAAAAATCCTTGTGTGTTCTTTTATTTGAAAGCCAAAATCATATGCAGACAACCAATTCTGTATTCTTGTAAAACTTTATTGCATCTAAAGACATCGTATTTCTCTTCCCGGCCAGTGCTGCTTCACCAGAGTATAATCAACACTCTCTCAATGTCATCTACACATGCTTATTAAAAACCTAATCTCTTTAACATGTCAGCATTGATGATATTATAAACAAAGAAAACACATTTTCTAAAGTGTCTATCTGAAGCTCAGTTAAAATATCTAACACTCCCACAGTCCAAAAACATGCATGTTAGGCTGCGTTCTCCATTTTTCACAGTAAAACTTGATCAGAAGGGACTCAAATCCCTCTTAATGTGATTTCTAACTTGTTACATCTAGTGAAAAATCTTATTTAATATATCTCAAGAGGTTATGAGAAATACTCTTTGACAGTCAAAATCTGGTTTGAGCTCTGTCCAGCTCCATGCATGTACTGTGAGAGGCTTGTATTTACTTTGGGTTACACAACATGAAGAGCACAGGTCAGTTGTAAATCCTCGCGGGTACTTAAAGAATGAGATATTGATCATGGCGCCAACACAACTTTGTTCTCCTGCTTTAGGTAAATCACTTTGTTATTGACAACTCTCAGACCTGAATCTCTTCATCCCATCAGCGTACCTGCCTTCATCAGCCGACCACGGGGGAACCTCATTTCACAGGAGCATCTGCTGTGTCTCTATTTATTAACAGTGGACACTTTCCAAAACCTAATAATATTGCTCGTTTTCCTTCTATAGCATGCCTGGGGCTGCATAAGCCTAAGTGATTAGTTTTGCAGTGGCCGAAATCTCCTGGATGTAGATTGTCAGCGGAGAGGACAGGAGGTCCTGCATGGTAAAGCTTTCATTCCGCTAGCCATTTAATTATGAGGCCTGCAGACCCCTGGGTGTACAGCTTCATTCTCCCACCTCAGTGGCTCGCTAACAAACTCCGCTGAGTGCCTCTGATTGATCTGAATCCATCTGAGGTGGCTGTGAAAAGACAAAGGCAGTAAGAGAAGGAGGGAAGGCGTAGAGGTGGACAGAAGGTAGGAGAGGTAGAAAGATTAGAGATGAAAACATGCGTATCACCAGTTGGTTTACTGCCAGGGTGTTAATGTAATAAGATCTAATGCTGAGAAAGGATGGAGTTAGAGCTGTTTTGAGATCTTGCAAAATCTGTTATAACTCCAAAAATGGGATGGAGAGGATGCTTCCAAAGTTCAAACAAAAAAATGTAAAAAATTAAATAAAATCACATAAGGTAAAATGGTTGTAGTGCCTGTTGGGGATGAAGCTCATCCCTAACTGCCATCTTGAACTGAACAGCCATCATGAATTGGGTTGACTCAACAATTAATCAGCTGTACCTGCACAACCAATGATTACTCCTTGAGAGGTTCAATGAAATCTGTTGATTCTGGATAAATTTTGCTAAAGCTAGAGCCAAACAAGCGAGCACTTTGGCGGAGAGTGCCCAAACAGGCGGAATAAAAGCGGTAGAGAAAAGAACGTCTGTAGTGAGGGACGAGGAGAGAAGGGTGGGACGACATGGATGTACGGTTGGATGGATGAGAGGAGAAGCAGAGGGGAGAAGAGGGGCTGGGGTGTCTTTCCTGGCAAAGCAGTTTCCTGCACAACCACAGAAATACGCACTCTTTAGGGGGCGTGCATTTACACACACATTCTGTTAAACAGTTGTTAGGACTTGCACAGCATAAGGGAAGCAGAGATTGAATTGAATTACACTTTAATAATCCCCGAAGGGAAATTGAGGTTCCAGTACATCCAGTCCATTACAATACACAA
>JAVKLF010000002.1:1416661-1429572 GCA_034783495.1 Millerichthys robustus
TGAAAGCATCCTTAAAAACCAACAGGGTCTCAGCCACAAAAACAAAAAATCGAAGTTGGTTGCACAAGACAGGAGTATAACCAAAAATAACCAAAAGCTCTGCTCTGCTCTGCTCTTTTACTTTTACAACTCTAGGAGCGACAAGTAAACCTGCCTTGTTAGAACCAAGACTTGTTTGGAATATATGGAGCTTGACTGTTGAGAGCTTCACATGTTCAACGTAAGACTTAAAATTCTGACCTAAATATTCCCAGCATGTCCCAACATGTCTCAATCCCAGGATTTCAAATACCTGAACCAAGACTACTTGCAACCTCAGTGTCAAATGAAAATGTCAGCAAATGCGGACTTAGATGCAGATAATAAAAACCTGTTAAATACAAGTAATTCCATTTAACCTGCGGTGCAAAAGTGCTGAGGAAAACAGGAGCAATATAAATGTAAGCTCATAATAAATTAATAGCAAAACAGCTGAACGTGTGTAATTTCCTCAGACTTTTTTTTTTTTCACTGAGTTTAAACAGCATGTAGGATTGAATAAGGTCAGTCACAGTTAATGAAGCAACACTCTTTAGACCAGGGGAAGAATAACCAGACTGTTTGTGGCGTTGTTGTTTAAGTGCATGCAAATAGTGTTGTTTAATTTTCTCCTAATTTCTTTCCGTCTCCTGGCACCGAGCGTTATACGGGTGACTTTAATCTTGCTCAGCCACGCTGCCAGAGAAAGGAGCTAAAAACTTGATGGGGGTGAGAAGTTGGCGCTGCTACACACAACCTTAGATGAAACGCAAGCAGGAATACACACACAGAAACAGAACTGCCATACACACGAATGGGGTAAACTGGATGCATGTGCTCGCAAACGCATGAAAGTTGTGCCACGGGCTTCTGAAAAAAGAAAAAAAAAACACAACTGTGAAGCGTTCAGCCACTTAACTCAGCAAATGACTGTGGTTATCTGAGCATAACAGCCTGTTAGTTCAGAGAACCTGAGTGATAAACAGGAATATGTACACGCTATTAGGCTCCAGTGCTCAACTGGCCACAAAGATGGGCTGAATCATGTTTCACAGTTAGCAGTTAATAGAGATACTGCCACGTCTGACTGATTGTCACAGCTTAAACATATTTGCAAATGCATTAACTATTTTCAATTCTGCCCACAGTTTCCAGTAGAGTGATTGAGAGGGAAATTTGTGAATGAGATTGGGGCCCTTTGGGGGAGCGCACTGAAACAGCGAGCGCAAAGAGCAAAACCCACTTTGAATTAGGTTTGATTAGAGGGAAATGCTACCTTGCGACTGTGACAATTTGGCGAGCGCTGCAGGTAAAAACATGCTGAGTCCATTAAACATAAGGACCTTGTTAGTTTCTTGGTAGTGCAGGCGGTTAGGGGAATAGGAGCTTTACGGTGGCACAATAAAAAACACCATTGCGGTCCTGAAAGATTGTGGAGAAGGCTATAAACGTCTTGACAGGCCATGCCTTCTGTTTCGCTCTGGGCTCTGGGTTTATGGGAATCATTGCGAACAAGGGGAAAAAGTAAATAGGATTTACTCGTTTCGTTCATCGGCGTCAAACCGAGCAAAGCGAGTCGGATGTGTTTTACAAAAGGTGTGCGAGAACCATCTTGCAGCTGCAAATATGTGAAATACGTCAATGACGGAGTCTGTGAGAAAACCGCGTGCTACTTGTGGGGCTGTGCAAAAGATTTACAAACCATTTGATGGAATATTGTTCTCAAACTAATTTGACTGATCAAGAGGCGGTGCACATCAGCACTTTCTCACCCTGTAGCATCGCAGGCTATTGCAGAACCAAAGGAATACTGCGTTGTGAAAAAGGCAAAGTAGACTGATCAGGCGAGTGCTTTGGGCTTTGTACAATATCCATGAAGATGTTTTGTTTTTGCAACACGATTCCACACAGTTTAATCAAACGACAATCCAGAGGGAATAACTAAAATACACGGCGCGTAGCGGGGTATGCAAATGTAGTCGTGCCAGTGAATGAAGTAATCCGGAGCCGAATATTTGGTTTCATTATCATTTACTTTGGATTTAATGAGCCTCCAAGGGCCCGCAAACATTCTGATGTCATCAATAAAGGTAAAAAAAAGTGCTGCTCTGGTCTGGGTTAGTCAAGTCTCCATAGTCAGCCGGCGTTAGTGCTGAGTGCACTGCTAGCATCGGTGAAGGCTGTCATCTCAGCACGCTGCATCGGCGCCTCTTTTGTCAGATGCTCCTTTGATCCCTCTTGGTTGCAGAGTTACAGGCCTAAAGCAGAAATATGCTGAATGGATTCATGTATCATCCCCCTGAAAAACTCTCCCCCCCCCCACACACACACACTATTTATGATCATAATAGCTGCTGTTATTTATTAAAGAGAGCGATTGTTGTCCTTGCTCAAAAGACAGAGTTGTTTTCTCTGCTGCAGAGAGTGATATTTGTCTCTTTGGTGTAGCCCCGTGTGTGATGAGGCAGCGCAGTGAACACGATGGTGATGGATTTGTGTGTTGAGCAGTTAGGAGGGGTACAGAAGACCTGCTAATCTGAGTTATGATGGATCCTTTAACCACATTTTCTCTCCACATTCATCCCAAATAATGCAAATCATAGTCCAGCACCTGTTTAAGGAATGCATACCACCTGCCATCTTTAAAGTCTGAGTTTTTTTTTTTTTACATTATCTGTAAAATTTGCCAAAGTAGTCATTTGTGTGTTGGCTACAATTGATTAGCTGCAGCAGCCATCTTGAACTGTGTTGATTTCAAGAGTTAACCAGTTATTTATCTACAGCCTAGTCTTTATTTCAGAGTTTGAGGCTATAAATCAGACTCCAACATTTAATGTCAATGTTTTAGGCAAAGATTTTGCAAATTGTGTTCAGCCTAAATTAAGTGTGCTATCGTTCAGTGGTTCACAAGACATTATGCCAACACTAAGGCAGAGATGGTTCCACAAGGTAATAGCAAAGTCCTAAATATAAATCTCACACTTTTAGGACAGCCAATAGTGAGTTGGCAACAGTGGTCAGCGGCGCAAATTCCCACTTCAAGCTCCGATCAAAACTTGAGAGCCCTGACGCTCGTGGAATTGTTAACCTGCTAGAAGGTAGACTCTAGCAATTTGAACTAATCTTGGTTTCACATTGGTGTTAAACTAAACAGTTTAAGGGTTTATGTCACTGGGGTGGGAAGGAGAATTAAGTCTCAGGCTTGGTTGTAAAACCAGACCAATGAGGCGGCAGTATTATTTACTCAGGCGGTGGGTGATACAACTTGTTCTCGAGTGTAGCGTCACACCTTTAACATTCAGCTCACAAAGAGCCTGGGTAAAAAGAAAAACCGTCGGCAGAGCTGGGTGGACATTTTTTCTGAAAAAATCCAAGTGGTAATAGCATTCTGGGAATCAAACATCTAAAGCTTTGAGGAGAAATTATCATTTTTCTTCTAAGAGCATGTGTGAATGTGACAATATTTACTTTTGTGCGCTCAATATGCAAATGAAAAAATTCCTGATGGAATAAGTCTTTTAGCCCCCTGCCATGCCGAATCCTTAAAACTTGAAGCAGACATCCCAGGAGGGAAATAACACACCCAGCAAGATGGAAGTCATTTAGGGATAGTGTGTTTGCTGTAGAGTCCGTGGTGACTCAGAAATGTGTGTATGAGTGTGAAACCGAGGATGGATGGGCTTACGGTGAATAAATGACCTGCCTTGATTCACCCCATAAGCCAAGTCTTCCACCCAGACTCCCTGATATCCCCTTTCATCCGTCTTTATAAGAGAGATGACGGAGAGGCATTCTGTAGGGGCGAGAGACAGACAAAATGAATATGCAATGGAGGAGAGTGAACGATTTCAAACGCAGGCAAAGCATAAAGGAGCTAATTAAAGCAAAGGGGTAAAAAAAAATTGGGAGTAGAGAGCAACCGAGACAGAAAAAGCGAACAAAAAGACGATTAGTCTGAAGTTTGAGTCTGGGGTGTGACAAACGGCACCCTGTTCGAACAAGAAGTGCCTCTTTAATGTCACTGGGAGCTGCAGCTGGATGAGGACCCATCTGACGGGCTGATTCAGGGCAGCGTGACCTTTGCCCTCTACAGCTTTTACATGATTTAATATGCAGTGCTAAAACTGAGGATGTCGCCAATAAATAAGAAAAAAAGTTTGTCTCCCTTTAAAAAAAAAAAAGACAATTTGTAAAAAGACAATTAACTGAAATGGCACCAGCTCTGGGAAAAATGTTCAGGCATCAACCTGGAGTTAGAAAAATTGTGCACACGATGTGAGCGACTATTCTGGTCTATGCACATATTTCATCTTCAAGAGCTTAATTTTCTTTTATATTCATAAACTTGAAGATAATTTGTATTAATGTCATGATGGAGGATGCAGTGTCAAATGATTAATGCCTTCTATTAAAGTGTTCATTATTTCAGGTAAAATAGGTTGATAAATAGAAACTCACTGCAAATGACACTGAAAAGTAAACTACCGTAAAGTCATTTCCAAATGTTAGCGACACTGTAGACAGAAACTGTGTATGATTTACAGTAATGTGATGCTGTTGGTCAAAAGAGTCACAAAAAAACTAATACACTTAGTAGTTTCAAAATTAACTAGAGACCAACGCTTTGAGTTTCTTATTCTGAAAGATTCCTTTACTTTCAGCGAACTGCTGATAACCCCACCCTGAGAGGTTATCAGCAGCTGACAAGGCCTTCTCTGAGACCACTTGGTGTCTTCAGTTGATTAAAACTTTTTTCTCCTGTCCAAAGTTTGGATAAAGCAATTTTTACAAGACATAAACCAGTAAAGACACTTCAGAACACTTGAATATTTCCACAAATAATGATCAACCATCGTTATTCATACTTCAAAAATTACATATTCAAATACACATATTTCATTTCCACATAAATCATGTTTTTATATGAGTCTGGAAGAATGGAAACATTCTATATCTACTTAATTAGATGTCAGAGTGTGACTTCAGAATGTCCTTGTACAAAAACATTCAGGAATCACTCAGGGCAAGACAATTTGTGGTAAAAACAATTACTGGCAGATGACTTTAGTTAAGAGGTCATAACGGGATGGGGTCCTTTTATGTTACACTATCATAACAGGCTGTATTTAACATACCAAGGAAAACCACACAAACCTCACAAAGGTTGACATCTAAACTGAAAGTCTTTAACGTCTAAGAAATCTGAACCAAAAGAGGCCTGGAGTTATCTTTACAAGTTGTCCATAGTTGGATTGACAGAATCAAGCCAGAAAAGAATAATCAATTGTAAAAAGTTGTTTTGTAAATATACATTTTTTTTTAGCAGAGATCGACACATTAATATATTGTCACAAATGTAAGTTACCAGATATGTTACATGTCATCAAAAGTGTGATCTGAGTTTGAAATGTACAACTTTGCTAACCAGTCATTCTAAATATGGTACAAACTTGATGTCCTTAGAAAATGAAAACAAAAGGCCTGTAAGTCTCGTCCAACACATTTAGCAAAATAACAATAACTAAAAGAAAACATTAGCTGCTAGGTTAAGAGCTAGCAACGTACATAAACTTATCGAAATACCTTTGTTTGGAAAATCGTTGTGTTGTCCTTGCTAATCTAAACCAATCTCGTCTCCTGCAAACAGTGAAAGCTGTGAAAGCTCAGATTAGTTTAGACTTTTAATGAAAAGCTGGGGGGAAAGCCCAGAGAAAGGTAATTTCAAAGACAGCAGCTCTGTTGAAAAGGTGAAGACAAGGACACGGATAGAAATGCAGATAGAATCAGATTAAAGCAACATGCTTGAACTGAAAATCCTATTTCCATGATAGGAAGAACTTTAGATTACATTCAGATTTACACATTTAAATTTTTATTAGATTTTAATAGATTTAGATTTTAATATTTCATATATTTTTAACATTTAAAATTAACATGCAGCAAAAAAAGTGTACTAAATAATGGAAATGTGGTATTTTTTAACATTTTATTGTACACTTGTTGCCTCATTGCCCTGTGATGGACTTGTGACCTGTCCCGGGTGTCCCCCGCCCCTCGCACTGTGACAGCTGGGTATGAGCACCAGTGACCCCTGTGACCCTGAAAGAAGAAGTGGGTAATAGATAATGGATGGTGCCTCATTTACATGTCCCTAAACAAAACTGTACAACTTTAAATATCTCAAGAATCATAATAAATACTTATATTGATCAATTTTCAGTAACATTTACTGATATTTTTATGTTTTCTTACAATTTCTTTGCAAACCGTAGCCAGTTAAAAATATGCCCAATCGATCTAGGTTGCACTAAAAGAGAATTTCTTTTCCTGGCTCTATCACCCTTCTATGTGGGGAACATAAGGCACTTGCCCCCATAAATTGTGTGCTTGTCATTAGTTCAGTTCGCCAACAGAGTGTGAATAAACCGTGCTAATGTTGTTCTAATGAATAATTTTCAAGAGGGGGATTACTTGCAGTGGCTGCTGCAGCACTAATTCAAAATGCATGCACACATTTTTTTTCTTCTTCTTCCTGCAACAGCTACAACTGTGATATTTATATTTAAACCTTTCTTCTCTCTGGGATGATTAGCAGCACATGCTGAGCCTGCAGCTTCCTTTGCAGCAACACACTGTTGATGCTCACATTTGCATAGTCATATCCCAAGAACTGTCACATCCCTCTAACCTTGACTAGTTAAAAAGCTCCAGAAGCCACTGCATTGCTCAAGGAGATGCACCACTCTGGACATTTATAAGGGTCAACAATGTGTGCTTTCACTTTTAACACCCACAGACTGTGATTCCATTTAGTGACCTTGACCACCAGCTGTTTCCTCTGGAAGCAGCTGCATTATAATTATGTATCCTTTCCACAGTGCTATCATCAGTGACTAAACTACTAAACAAACACTAGCACTGCAGCTGTAAAGAGTAAAAAAAAAAAAAAACATACAGAAATAGTCTCGCCGGATAAGAGATGTCATGCCTAATAGTCTTATTCTTGCAGGCAGATTGATTATTTATCCCAAAACAGTGCACGGCTATGTTGATTTCGGGGTCAGAGTTCTGTAGATAGCGTTCATCTGCATACAGAAAGCTTTTTAAAACTGTGTCATGTTTTTCAGAACCATACAATTTGTTTTTGCATTGATGAAAAAGGGAGGGGGAAAAACTAACTGGGACAAATTATGTAGTGGCAGATATAAGCACAGAAAAGTGGAAGCAAAAAATACAGCAATGTGGCAGCAACTAGAAAGTCTGAAGACATCAAGAGTAATAACTACTAGCCTCATCTCAAACGTTAGTTAAATTAATATGTTTTGGGGCTTATAAAGTCATGAAGACTGGACAATAAAAAAAATCAAGTTCATTCATTGGAATAAACTTAATTCCTCAATATTGTCCCAGATGGTTAAAGAGATAGTACAGTTGTCTTTAAGATGAAATTCTATCAAATATTTCATTATATCCCTCATTATAGTTGGTACATTAAAAGTCATGGCGTCAGTCATAAAGAAAGTCTGTTTCTAAAACAAAAAACCCTAAAATCTAAAACCTGTAACTTTGCTCTAGTTTACTTCAGCAGCGTGAATCTTTGCACAGGTAATGTTCACTTGCAAATTTATGATTTCCAAGAGTTTTTAGTTTTTGTTCATGATATTTTTAAAGAGATTATATTTTGTACAACGCAAAAAATAAATACAATTTCAGGTGTGGGGAAATAAAATCCATTTTTTTAGGTTTCATCCTCATTATAGCTGAAACAATAGCAGCTGCTGTGATACTTACACTTCAGAAAAAAATCTCCCAAATGTTAGTGTTATTTTGATGCCAAGATTATTTATGTAGAGTTTGTAAATGCTGAGACACACTCAATAATATTTGGGCATGTTGTTTCGAGCACAAACTTCAAGGAAACCCCTTGAGGCTTCAGCCAAGATGAAGATGTCTGCCTCTTTTTAAAAAAAAAAAACGTAGTCAATGACTAATGTCATGGCTTATACAGTACTATAGCTGTTAGAACATCGCTTTAAAGGTAGGTAATTTTTATAAAAATGTATTTTTGACATATTTGGTAAAACTGTCACTATGTCCTGACAGCAGAATATGAGACAAACTGAAAAAATCTAACTCTTATGGCTCCTCCCAGTGGTCCTACCGCCACTTGCAGCAATAGTCCTGTTCAGAAACAACCAATCACAGCCAGTGTCAATCTACACCCCCTCCCCACACACACACAGTGCATCAAGATTACTGGTGTGCTGCAGCTGTGTTGATGGTGGAGAAACAACTTATCGTTACAGGAAAAGTGCCAATTTCTGTGAGTTCTGAATGTGCCGTAGCTGTTCATCCCCATCATCGATTTCCCTGCTGCTTACTAGCCTGTTCACGGCAGGATCCGCTGTGGGGGAGGAGCTTTAGTACAGCAGAGTGCAAAGGGGAGGGACCTGTAATGTATGCTTATTCAAATTTTCAGGCTAAGTCCAAGGTTTTCTCACAACTCCCTACTGCAGCTTTAAAGCTGACTGGACTATCTGTTTAAATTGAAATTTTGTAAACAAATTTTGTGGCTGAATGCCAGTTACGATGCATGCTTGTTTGTCTATGGAAAGAGCTAAAATGACTTGAAATAAGTGAAACAGCAAACGTACCAGCCTAACAGAAATTTGCAAAAACGGTGGGTGTTTAAATGTGAACCACTGCCTTTATGGTGGTCCACTGTCCTGCTGGACCTCTGTTTAATCTTGACAGTGTTTTTGCATTTAGCAGCAGATTAACTCTGAGACTTCTCACCTAAATGCCTTCTCCCAGATTCATGTCTTATTCCGACATATTAGGTTACCTTTGAAGACAACAGCCAGCCTAATGCAGGTCACACAGGCATGTGCCTCAAGCCTCCACGTGGGTTCCTGTGGATTTTTCCTGTGATTCTTTGTCACTGAGTGTAGACCCACATTTCAGAATAGCATGTCATACATCTGGAAAACCACTGGAGCAAACTATTGCAAACTGCACAAATTAATAAAGTTCTGCAATAAACTTTTTTTATGTTCATACTTTGCTATGAGCACCTTTAAAGTGCAGCTCTTAACATAAGAGGGATGCTGCAGATAAAAAGTAATATTATTTGGTTGATGCACTTGAGACATGTCCTAAGGCCTTTGCTTTGTAAAGTTTGCTTGAATCATGTTGATGAGTAATTGTTTGAAGCATCCGCCTCCTTTGTATGAACTCTTTAAGTGAGTGTGGGTTTGTTTACAAAACAGAGACATGCAACAATTTCATTTCCTTTTTATTATCACTCCCACATAAACTAATCTGCCCCAAGGTGAGAGGACATGGGAATATTTCAGCATTATCTCTGCAGTTATATGTTGTTATTGCACCCAATCATGTTGGATTCATTAGAGCAATGTGCATATGAAGGACAGGGCCAATTCAGACACTGGAGAGCACAAGTGGCTAAAGGACAAAGTCCCCAAAAGACAAACAGCCAACAGGCTGAGAGACTGAAAACTAGATGGACATGCTGTCAAAGACCTTTTATAAATTGGAAATGACAGCTTAAACATTATTGGACATTAACCAGAATGACCAACCAGATCTGACCATGTAGATGTGTGTGGCTCATTTTCATTCATCTTCAAGTCACAAAACACTTTAATCAGTTTATTTAAGTATTAATATGGATGCCTCGTGGCAGCTGACAAGGACCAGCTTCATTAGCTGATGTCTTATCCTTAATCACCTCTGCTTGTGATTTCATTTCTGCCACTTAGTTGTGATTATTAGATTAGAAATCTGGGTTAAAAATGCACTCCATTAAATGTGTTGTTTTATTTATTTCCAGTCCTTTTTTGGCCTATTTTTGTACCTCATTAAGTAGTCATTAAGTAAAAACAGGTCCATCACAGAACAATTCACAAGTTTATGTTTAGAACCACTTTGATTTTTTGAAATATTTTTGCATATGTATGTTTTCAGACATTATCCAAATCCAACTCATCCTTAAAGTTGATAAAAAAATAAACCAAGCACAAGAAATTGGAAGACATTGAGAAAATCCAACACTGCACACATGTCGTGTCAAAAATATGAATATCCAGAAGGTTAGTTTAACAGTCTAACATTTCATGTTTACAATAAATGTTTGCTGGAGTGTTTAATCTGACTAATAAATATAATTTTCTAAAACCAAGGTTAACAAGCCAACAAAAATATTATTGATGCTGTTCAAATCAGAAATTATCACAAAGCTGTCACTTTAGAGTTTAGGATTAAATGGTGTATTGAATGAACTAAATGTTTTTATAAATAAATCTATTTATCCATCCTTTATAATTTACTGGGGTTTTTTTTCAGTTCTTGGAAATTATATTGTCAATGTCATGTCATTACTTTTTTGGCAGCTAAGCATTTCAATAAAGCATGTTAAAATCAGCTTCCTCCTTGAATTATAAAAAATCGGATATGTCTTCTTTTTAAAAACAGTTTATGGGTTTCTGCTAATTTCTTACATCTAAACCTGACTGCAATGTGAATATGTAAATGTCTGCATGAATCAAGTGTAAGCAGATAATTAGGGAGAAGCAAACCCTAAGTCCCCCAAAACACTTAAGTAGTTTATTTAAGCACACATTTATTCTCCATTTGTTTGGATGAAGTGAATTTCATCCACACAAGCGACAAAAACAATTAAATTCCCACTCCACACCAGTAGGTGGTGATCATTTTGGCATTATCAGCACATGAACCTACAAAGAACACGTTTTCTCCAGAACAATTGTAGCTTTTTTCTTTTTGCACCGTATTCTTTTCTGTCTTTAACATTTCCGCAGATATTTGAGGTTTAATGGTGACAGAGTGAGGAACAAGGAAGAGAGATGTAAAACCACTAGAAACAGCTCCGTTGTTGTTTATAGCACAAAACGTCAGAGTGAGCATCTGTGAAGCAGGCTGCTCTTATCATTTCTCAAAAATTCCAGATGTTTAGACTAAAATAAAATGCTAAAATAGAAAGATCTTGATTTCTTTTTGTTCCTTTTTTGTTGCAACAGCAGAAATATCTCCTGTTAGTTGTAAATCTAATCTCAAGGGTAGAAAACAGATCTAAAAGTTTAAAGAGCATTTGGTAATATTATATTCTTATTACGTTATAAATGGTTGTTTAGTGTTGGTTGTCTTTCTGATAGGTAAAACCATGTGACTTTTTGTTTTTGTTTACATTTTATTTTGTGATGTACTGTAAGTACTGTGTACTGTAAATGGCAAAAGTTGACTATTAGATTAAAAAAAATAGGATTTTCCCCAAAAAAACTAGGCAAACTTTGGATAAAAATCATTACTGTTGTGGCAGCATTATACTTAACTACAATAAATCCTTATATAGCTTTTATGTGAACATTACTGAGACCTGTTGGGTGATATTTACAGAATTGTCACTCCATTCTACATCTTTAGTTGTGAATTAGTTTTTCTCTGCATGACAAGTTTTTGTAGATGGCTGGAATCGCAGTCTGAGAGCCCTGAGAATCTACCAGCTGAAGAGGTGTGCAGAACAAATAATGTGAGAAACCAGGACAGAGAAGACACTGACAACCTGACTAAACAATCAGACAAAAAATAATGAGCTGCTGCTGCTAACTTTGCGCTTCATCTCTGAGAGAAACAAAGAAAGTCTGTTACAATACCTTATTCATACCTTTAAAATATGTTGTAAAGAAAACTTCAGTAAGATTAAAATATGCAAGTCAATATTTGTTCATTTTTAATTGAATTCTATTGATCTACTTTTCAAACATGTTTGAGCGTCAGATTTTGTTTTACTTTAAATCTGGTTTGAACTTTCAAGCATTTATTTTCTGCAGCCTCAATCATGGGCTTAATTGTGTTCATTAATGATTCATTATTGGTATTTTAGGCAGTTAGCGTTGTGGCTCTTTTGACTTTTCTATAGGGCAGATCCAGTCGCTTTTCATCTTTCTCTTCAAATGCAGTGGAGAGAGCAGACGCACAACAATATCTAGGCTAAATTCAAATTGACAACTTCTATAGAATCTGAATATTTTGACTATAAATGTGAATATAAATGTATGCTTCAAATCTACATTAGCTAATAATCTATTTTTAGCTGTTATTTCTAAAGACAATGCAATCTGGACACCACATGACTGCATTCTATGTTAAAGGACTGTCGAGCCACTAATTTGCCAGTTACCTCAGTTTCATTATTAATTACAACATCAAATAAATGGGCCAAATCTCTGCACTGGGCTCTAATCACTAATCTGTCATTAGTATTTCCAGCCGGGGGGTATAATTGGAGCAGCTCATAGTTGTTGAAAATAACTCATCATCAACAAAAGCACAAGGGTGGCCGACTTTGCTGAGCAGCTATTGCCAGATTAGAAGGAAAAAATAAAAGGATTACGCTGCAAATGCTGTGGCACCGGAAGCTGAGTTTACTCTCCTGTTTGATAATGTTGAGGTTCTGTGTGAACAGATGCACCTGGGTCTGCATGTGGCAAACACTGTTTAGCTTTAAGGGTTTTTCAGTAATCTGATCTTTACCCAGTTCAAAAATGTTTCTAACCCACCACACATACAACTTGAGGTTAGTTTCTAAGAACTGAACGTGCTATGTCATCATTTATTAAACAGAAATGAAACCAAAATGGAAAAGTCAAGTCTAAGCTTTATGCTGCTGACAAGATGTATTTACTGATTGGCATCACTGTGAGCACTTTTATAAAAGCAGGAATTTTATCAGTTTGTATATGTGTGTGTGTATGTGTGTGTGTGTGTGTGTTAGCACAAAGCCAACATGGGAAAACATCAGCAAAGACTTTATGGAAGCAGCTCTTACAGTAAGAGGAGAAAAGCAGTGGATC
>JAVKLF010000002.1:1434682-1446237 GCA_034783495.1 Millerichthys robustus
CAAAGCCAACATGGGAAAACATCAGCAAAGACTTTATGGAAGCAGCTCTTACAGTAAGAGGAGAAAAGCAGTGGATCATCAGCAAAGAGTTAGATTTTTAAAATTTGCATGAGTTTTGTAGATTAATTAGTGTTTTCAAAACTGAATATTATTGATGTTTGACACCAAACAACAAGGGTGTATGATGATTTTGCTCATGTTCGTGTCTGACTGTTTTCAAAGTATCCCATCAACCACTGGTTGAATTTTAATGACACTGTCAGGAAATAATCAGCGGATGTACATTTACATTTTTGAGGGGTTTTTTGCAGCCAGCTTCCGCTACAACTGAATTCAGACAACACAAAAGTTGTCTAACCCAGTCAGTTTTGCAGATAGTGTGCTCTGTGTGGTTGTAGCAGATAATTATTTAAATCACATACTTTAAGTGCTACTCAGTGCAGAAGATCTTTGCTTACAACTTTAGCTTTAACTCTGTTTCTTTGGAAAATATTCCAGGAACTACTGAACATTCAGGAAGTAATTATTAGATGTACATCTTCTGTCATGGTTTGTGTATGGGAAACCCAGGGAGCGGGCACAAAAACTCAGGTACTCGGAGTAAAAAGAAAAACTGATGACCCATTTCTTGACAGATGTGGCTTATACTGTGTAGCAACTTATAGTCGAGAAAATATGTTAATTTAGCAAGAAGTTTTATTAAATTTTCCACTGGAAGAATCATGGAATATTTTGTCAACAGACACTTTTGCCTGTAACAAGTAAACATCATGTTTAGAGCCAAAATTGTTCCATAATAATTCCTTGATTACTTTGAATTTCATTAAAACTCATCATGGGATTCATGAGATTATTAACAGTGATGCAAACGATCAGACACAAATTGACACACAGAAAATTGCATTATCACTCGACTTTCATAGCAGTAAGAGCTAAAATATTGAGCGATGCAGTCTAATAAAGCCAGAAACAGACTAGAATTGTAACAAATGTGTTGCTTGTAGGCTTTTTAAAGTTTAGCAGGGAACAGAGTTACTTGTCCTGTTTAAATGCCTTGAGTTTTTTATTTATTTATTTTTTTAATAAACTATGCCCCTCCTGTCAAAGCCCTGTGTGTTCTAATCTTATGACCTGAAACTCCTGGACCTACAAAAAAAGCATTTTTTTCATCTTATCATTGCAGAATCACATCAGGCTCTAACGTCTCCCACTTCCTTTTCCTCTGCGCCTCACAGCATCTTCTGCTTCTGTAATACTCTTGTTACCGCTCAATATTTGCCTCACGTCTTCTCTTTTGAAGTAATTCTACTGTTGTGCTTGTTGTGAGTCTATTTGGATGAGAGCCCTGGTTTAATGCCTCAAACTTAATTAAAATTGTTAAAGAATCTCTCAAAAGTCAAGCAGGCTGCTGTAACTGTGCAGGAGAAATATTGAAAGAATTCTGAAAAAAAACCATTACAATTAATTTGACAATGATAGATACTGCACAAATCCTTTTCTGGTGTTCTAATAAGATACACCAACTTTGTTGTGATTAACAGCCTGAACAATCTGCTGCTTCAATTCATTGTGAAATCTGTTTTATGGCTTGCCTGTTTTCCAACGAACACACAGATATGGCAGTTTTAAAAAAATGATCAACTTTTGAAGTAAACTTTATTCAGAATAGCTGTCACAGTGAATGAATCTTTAAAAATCACAAAATAATGACAATCGAGATTAATTTATAGGTATTGAGCTTAAATTTCAATATGATACGGTAGTTCAGTTGGTAGAGCTGTTGCCTCTCAGCAAGAAGGTCACCGGATCAAATCCTGGCCGGGGACATTTCTGGGTAGAGTTTGCATGTTCTCTCTGTGCATGCATGGGTTTTCTTCTTTGAGGGTCTCATCTCGCAGTATAATATGAGAAGGAACAAAACAACGCTTGACCAAAACAACTGAAATGCCATCATTTCTAGACATAAAGCTCTGGCCTGAGAGGCAGCAGGCAATAAGCAGTTCTTCCAGCAATGCTGGGATTTTATTTCCCATTCCGATTTGTACAGCGAAGGAATCTGACTGATGATGCTCAAAGGAACTTAAACAGGTGTTGATTTAAACAATGATTCCTCCAGCTGCCTCGAGGCTTGCGGTTGATCTTTTATCATCATATATTTATGTTTCTTCTGAGGCTTTTGACACAACATGCATGATGTTAGCTTCATTGCTAAGAATAACAGGCTGACGTGGTTGTAGGCACCGCCTTCCTAACTCTATTCGTCCATGCCAACCACTGCCATTTCACGAACAACCCAAAACCATCAATCACACATCCCAAATGCTTTCTCAGCCCACCTGCTGTGTTCAGACGAACAGATCTTTGCTTGTCCCCTCACACACCCACCACCTGGCTGGTTCCAGGAGAATAAATAGATAGACTGCATTAATTTGCCAGACTTCAAATATATTTTATACTCTCTTAAGGGACTTGAGGACTTTCTGCAGAGGACTGCTCTGTTAGCTTTGTACTCCCTGCTGAATATTTCCATTTGAATGAATGCATCTTAGCTGCGTTTGAGTTTAAATATCTTGTCTGCAAGCCCACATTCACGTGTGCCTCGGTGCATTCAACATACCTGTAAAAAAATACTTAAAGATTTATTATTTTCCTGTTTATAACTTATTTAGTGCATTTTTTTACTCTACTTCCTCAAACTTTCAGCTATTTTAGCTGTTTGGATATCAAATGTTCGGCTTTTTCAGCTGAAATGCCTGGATAGGTGTCGTAACGTTTTCAGAAAGAACTAAAAGAACTGAGGAAAGTTGCTTCCAATTTAAGTCTGTATGCTGTCTTTCAACTACTGTTTTGCTAACATTAGCGTTTCGTTATTGTTTGCTAAATTTGGATGCTATCTGCTGGTTTTTTACTTTTTGTGTTTGTTTCAACTTCTGCTCATCTTTTTTAACAAATTTTTGCAGTCTCAGCATTCTCACTGCATTTTCACAGACAAAGCTTATTTTTCTAGTAAAAATAACTGAGTTTTGAGCTTTGGAGGTTTGGATTTTTGCAAACGTTATAAAAATCTCTGTCAGTTCAGCTACATATTTATGATGATGGGTAGAGATGTAAAGCTGGTCAAAGTAAATTCTAAGTCGTTTTTAGCTAACCTTTGGCTTTTCTTTATAAAAGCAGTCGGCCTCCCTCAGCTTTGCCTGGAGCATTGAAAGGATGAAAAATGGATAGAAACCGTCAAAGGGAGGAGAGGGGGGTCCATCTTTGAGCTGCATTCAAGGACAACTGTGTTATCCATTTTGGAACAGTATGAAACAAACCAGTGTTTCCAGGAGGGGGTTGGAAAATGTGGGCATCTGGATGAACTGTGATGCTACTGTTGTCTTGCCAAGCCAACTGTGATGCTGCAGATTAGACGCGATTCATTGACTCCTTGTTTGTCGGCGCAACTCTTTTTAGTCAAAGTAAGAGATTTTGAACAAATATGACTGTTTGATTGTGACTGATCTGACTTGTGGCAAATTACCACAGCAACAGGAATTGTTTTGCACCTCGCCGTACTTCTGAAAGCTGTGTTTAATGGGATTTTGTGTTATTCAGCCCTGAGGCAATGGGGTTTGGTGATATCTATTTATCTCTTTTCTGATTTTTATTCCCTCTCCTCCCTGTCTTTTCTGTTTGTTTTTCCATAGCTCTTTGACTTTCACACAGCTTTTTTTCTTCTTTTTTAACTTTTGTACCACCCACCCTTCCTCTCTTTCAGAATCAATTTCACCTGCAGATGTCCGCCCGTGTGCCTCCATCAAGCCTGGGCAGCTTGCTGCTCGCCGTCCTGCAAGGTGGGGAGGGGGACAGGGACCAAGGCCACCAAGGAGGCGGCAGCTGGGGAGGAGCAGCTGTGATCTGCCCGGGGTGGGATGAAGGCAGCGATGGCTTGCTGACTCACCTGCAGAGGCACAGTGGTCCTGCCTGGCATTTGTGGGACATCATTAACCTGACTCGCGTCGCAGGGGGCAGAGATAGAAGCAGGGGGGAGGCCAGTGAGGAGAAAAGGGAGGATCAAATGGAAGAAGAGGCTTTGAACATCATCTCCACCAGCTTCCTGCGCTCCCCCTCACCTATTTCCTCCGTGCTTCTCCTGGGATCTGACCCGGAGTGTCTCTCATCTGTCTTGCGGGCTGCTCAGCGCCTCGCCTCATCTCTACCTGCACTGCAGTGGATCATGGGATACCCTTTGTCTCCAGATTCACTCCACACTTTAGGAGGTCCCCTGGGACTGCTAGCCTATGGGGAGGTCGGTCGCAAGCCGATAAGCTTCTACATACGGGATTCCCTGCAGCTGATTGGTCGAGCGGTCACTGCGGCGACCATGCTGAGGCCGGAGTTAGCACTGGTGCAGAATGTCCTCAACTGTTATGACAAACCAAACCGGCTTGAAGTGCCCTCGTCTGGACAGTACCTTGCCAGGTATGAACATAAACAAACGCGTCACATGCACCCATTTATGAAAGGATTAGTTTAGCTATAAGAAAACTTTTAAAGGATATGTGTCAACCTAGCTTTGCTTGAAGGAATACATATCTACATGTCACCTGTCATGCCAAACCCAGCTACAACCACACCACCATTTTAGCTCAACATCTGTAAAACTGATTGAGGTGTAGCCATTTTTGTGTTGGTTAATGTTAATTAACTGTGATAGCCATTTTAAATTGGGTTGAGTTCAACAGTGAATCAGTTGTCGATAGATGTTCAGTGATAGCTTTCTGATATTTTTATGGAAATCTATCAAGTGGTGAGGAGATATTTCGCCAGCAGACCAACAAGGTTGACTTCAAACTATTAACGCTAAAGATTTTAAGCAATTATCTTGGGCAGTGGATAGCCATTTAAGTAAGTGTTGTAAATAACTTTTTGATTTAACCACATTACCATTTTGGCTTAATAGTTGACTAAATTATAGCTACTTTTGTGTTTTCCAAGTTAAAATAGCTGTGGGGACCATGGTGAACTAGGTTGATTTCAAAACTTAATTGTAGATGTACATCTACTGCTCTCTGAGAGTTGTATTTAAATCCATTAGATTCATGAGATTTTTTTGCCAACAGACAGAATTGACTCAGATTGTGTATTAGGGATCAGTCTAATCTGCTATCACAACAAACCTTAGCGGAATATTTAGAAAAAATGGTTAAGTTAAAAACATTTTGGTGTGACATCTATCAAAACTGGTTCATGAAATATTTTAGGAACAGACAACCACACAAACACTAAAATGGACAAAAACACTATTGTTACTTTCGCTACGAACAGATGACAATTTAATCCAATGTGGTTGATGTGTGAACAGCGATATTGGATTTCATATAATTTCCATTTTTAAAAGTTTTGGTACATTTGTTGATTATGGTAAGGATAAAATAAGGCAAAACAATAAAAGTATCTGGACCAAAAAAAAAGAAAACAGATATGTGAACAGTCTGAGGTGGCCATCATTCTGATGTTGCTTCTGGAAGTCATAAACCTCTATAAGCTGGGACAAGTTGAGACTTCCATGTTTAAGATTTTACCAGTTTGTAGTTTCATCAAAAATTATTTGGCTTCTTCTGCTAATGGCTTTAGAATATACATTTAAAAAATTATAGAGTAGGCAAGTGTTTTCCAGAAACAATTGGTCTTCTTTCCAAAAGACCAAATCGAAAGTTCAATGGTCTAAAAGAGCTAAGTATTTATTAAATGCCTGCCTACAATTTTTTGCTCATGAACCGAAGCTGCTGTAATACTGTATTTTAAAAGAATCATCAACTTACACTTGATCAACTTAATTACTTCTTGTCTCAAAAAAATACAATGTCCTTATGTTCACACAAAAACAAACATCTTAAAAAGAAACTAAACTTAAAGGCCACAAGACAAAGTCAAACTTTAGATTTTATCAGACATTTAAAATACAGAGTCGCCTGGTGTGAAAAATGGCACAGTTTTCTTTTCATGAACTGTCTAAACCTCGCCGGTTACAGATTTAAATATAAGATAATAAATATTATTTAAATGCACAAACTTGCAGATCGCAAACACTCCATATTCAGTGAAATGAAAAATTGGTACAGTTTTGAGTCACTGACTAATATACAGATCTTCAGTATTCGCTACTAGGCTTTTTGGGAGAATTTTAGATAAGGGCATCTACACTTTTGGCCGGTGGTCCTATCATTAACCACTGCAGACAAAAGTTTTGCAACTTACGGATGAGAGGTAGAGATTGTAACAACACACAGCAGCTACTTAAGCTGTACAATCTCTACCCACCTCTTCTATCCAGGCCAGGTGCAGTTTATTCATTATGTGTTTTCCATTGGCTTCATGGCTTCTCAGGTCTCTACCTAATGACCACATAAGCTAGGTCTGAATTGAATGTAATTTGTGCTGGCCTTTGAATTGCTGTAATATGTAAAGATATTCTGTCCTTATGTCTTTTCTCTTCAGATTTTTTTTTTTTATTTGACCAATCTCCTGTTTGCAATTACCTATAATAATAATAATCTACACCACCTGCCACGCCCTGCAGTTGGTAGTATTGTCCAAGAATACTTTATCTGAATGCATGCATTTCTTGACCAGTTTGATATTTTACTTCAGACGATGTAGAACTATGTTGTGCCTGGTTTCATCTTTTAATCCCTTTTCTAACGCCTGCAGCCACCAGCCAAGAGTTCAACTCGTGCCTCTGCTCTATGAAGGACACTTGGGCAGCTGATGTTCTAAAATCTATATGCTTTTAAATCACAGCATATTGATCCTACAGACAAACTGCAATTAAATTCTGCTGGTCCCACCACTTAACGTCTGAAAGTTCATTAGCTTCTTGAGTGACACTTTGACATTTCTGTGGTGAATTGTTGGCTTAGTCTGTGGTTTTCTACGCTCTTGTTGCTGCCCTTGTCTGTCCTCTGCACTATAGGGGTACTAACTTCTTAACGGCGCTATCATATTGGAGGTGGGGGGGGAACTCCCAGTGGGAATACAGATTCAAAGACTGACACTGGAGGGTTCTGTGCATTTGTCTGCTCTGCTGCCTCTACTTCTATCCCTGCAGCTCTTAAACCCGCCTCTGACAGCTCTCACAAATCTGACACCGTGCTGTTTGTGACACAGAAACAACCACAGTAAAAACAAATTTAAAGCATGGCTTGAAGAAATGTCTATTGCCCTCATATCATTCATGTAATTGTTTTACACTAAGACGAACTTCATCAAAATCTGTTTCATGGTTCAAGAGATACAGTATTTTAAGATATTTTGTAGACAAGCAAGGTTGACTCCAGCAGTTAAGGCTAAAGTTTTAAGCAAAAGGTGTTGAATAGCACTTGATGTATGTGCTGTGAATGACTTACATCTACTACCTCATTAAATGTCAGCTCACAATGTATAAAACTGTGTAAATTATGGACAATTTTATGGTTTCTTGGTCAGTTGGTTGTGGTGGCCATGCTAAATGGAAGGGGTTTCAAATCAGATCAGATCAGTTGTACGAGTACATGAAAAAAAAAATCCTCAAAGTTAAGATAAGCTATTTTGCTAACATACAAAGTTGACAACATATAGTTAATGGCATGAATTTCCTATTTGTTGGTACTCAGAATATGTCTTGGGGATGAGTTGGTTGTGATGGCCATCTTGAATTGAGTTGAATCAAGAAAGTAAAGTTATATCCACTAATTATTTGGTGAATGTTTTCTTGAAATCTGTTTGGTAGCTTATGAGATATTTTGGTAATAGGCACACACCTGTAAAAACAATATTGTTGGTCTTCATCCTTTGGCAGCCATCAGTAAATAAATGCTTATTAAACCATAAGTAATTTCACCCAAAGTAAAATGACATAAATCCTTATGTTTGGGCAGTAGAATAATGTACACTTTCATACTCAAGAAACTCATTTAATCTGTAAAAATCTGATCATGAGAGAAGCACTGAAGCCTTTTGCTGTAGCTGCTCTCCAAAGTAAAACACGTTTGCTCTGCCAGTTTTCACAAATATACTTCAAACGCTACAATGGATAAAACAAGACGTGTCTAAGGTCCACGATCACGATGTGTTACTGAGAGAAGGATTTGGGATGGGAGCAGGGCTTACATCAAATATTGAGCACACACAGTGCCTGCCAGCTGTGAGTGATCATCTACAACACCCACATAATCACTAGCTGCATCCTCACAGTGCTCTGTCCTTCAGCAGTTTAGCTCAGCAGCATTAGGGCACCAAAAGTATTGAGGATATGGGACCAGAAGCTAAAAGCATCGGGGTACAAGTTATTTTACAATGCAATTGGCTTGTTTTTTTCTCTTTTTTTTAATGAACTGGAAAGTAGCGCCTCTGGACATTGTTCAGCGGTGTGGGGGGTTGCTGGAAATCCTAGGGTGGGACCAAAGAGAACAAAATTTCATCATATATCATATATAAATTGTCATCATATAAAGTATTTTAGCAAATACATCAATATGGGAATTAAAGAATCATTTTGTGAAATACAATATATTATATACATTTATTTATACAGTAGATATACGCTCTTATTGTCCTGAACTTCTGAGTGAATCTTCTGTGTTTAGCTTGATCTACATCTGTTGTTTTGACATATTTTTGTCTGTCTTCTTTTCCAAATGTCTTTAAAACTGACTCAGTTTAAAGGTAGACTGATTCCTCTTCATATATCTGAAATATTATCATGCAATACAACACAAAACAACTTTAATTATAAAGTTATACACAGATGGCTAAAGTGCAGTATACCAATATAAACACATAACAGCAAACATAAAAACATTAAATTCAATTAAGCTGTTGAAAATTAGCCATTAAAATCAGGGGCAGCGACTGAAATGCTCGGTCACCTCTCAACCTCCTCTTTGATTTTGGGACTACAAACAGGAAATGATCTGTTGTTTTGAGAGCATGAGAGGGAACGTAGAGCTGGAGCAGGTCAGCGCGAGACCATGCAGACAGTTGAAAAAACAAACAATAGATCTTAAAAATAATTTTGCCAACCAACTGGGAGACAATGTAGTGATTCTAAAACAGTAGCGTTTTCTGGTACCAGTTAGAAGGGGAGAAGCAGCATTCTGACCCAGCTGAAGTCCAGTCAGTAATGGCTATGGCTAATGGCTCAGCCCGATGTAAAGTGCATTGCAGTAGTCTAAAAAAGTTGTGATGAAAGAAAGAAAGAAATGGCTTGACCTTGGCCAGTTGACTAATGTGATAATAAAAGCTGGACTTGTTAGTCCTCTATGCTGTAAATAGAGAAAACCAACAACTCTTTACAAAATTGTGTAAGTGTAGGCCAAAAAAAGACTTAATTTCCTCTTAAAATGAGTTGCAAGTCAGTGCATAACAACTCCCCAGGATTGTTTCATCTGCCATGTGCATTGTTACAGCTCCTATTTGACATTTTTCAAACTCCTATTTCCAGTTTTGCGCAGGAGATTTCAGGACGTTGCATCCTTTGTTGGTCTCATTGTAAAGACTGATTGTGTCCCCAGGGAATGTCTTTTTGTTGGATTTTATTCTCATTATTATTTTTTTTTTGTTGTTCTTCCATTGCACCCAGCGTAGCAGAAGCATGTTGTCTGACAGTAGTAATTGTCCCGATGAAACACTATGACCACCAAGCACGACGCAGTCACATGGAAGAAATGGAGCATCAAGTTAAAGATTTTTGCCTTCAGTATCTGTTGCAATCAAGTGTTTTGACTTATTCAGTAAATTGTTTAAACTTTCTAGACACAATTTGAAAGCCAAGTCTTTACTAACATTCCCACCTAGCAGACAGTTGTAAGCCAGATCTGGTGTTGGGCTGGCCCTGCTGGCTGACTGCTGATAAGGCAAGTGGGCCAGGTCTGACAATGATGTCACTGGTTTATATGGCATCACAACTTGTCCAGTTGTGGTTTGGTTTATGTAGTGCTTGCCCATGTGTAGACTACCTCTGACAAACTCTGATATCTGCTCAGCAATGGGACGTCATTCTTTGTCAAGTCAAGTGTTAGTCCATTGTGTAGGCCAGACAAATTTTGGTTTGTGGATGCTTAATTTTTATTTATTTATTTTTATTTTGTAGGAGTGGTCTAATATATTTAGTTGTAGATGTATGTCCAATGTTTGCTTTCTAAAAGCTTTGTTAAAATCCCTCCAGTTTGTCATGAGATTCAGTATTTTGCCACAACAACATTGGTTTATCGCCAACTATTAAATCGAAAAACGTAAGCAAAAAATCACGTGCAATACATGGCACTTAGAATATTTGTTGTGAATGACTCTATTACAACCACATCAATCTCTACAAAATATGTGTAAATTTGGCGGAACTACAATCATTCTTATGTTTCAATAATAACCTTGCTGTGGCAGCCATCTTGGGATGGATTGGCTCCAAATATTTATCAGTTTTAGATGTTCATTCAATGTATATTTTATGAAAGTTTCATTACATTTAGTCTTGGGGTAATTGAGATATTGAGAAATACTCTAACAAGAAACATTCACTCCTAAACATTAATGGTAACATTTTGAATAAAAATCTACAATCTGTTAGCATTCAGAATATGTGTTAGGGGATCAGTCTCGGCTATAACCATACAAAATATTCGGTTGATATCTTTAACAGTGATTGGGCCATAGCCATTTATGAGGTCAGTTGGCTGTAGCAGCTGACTTCAGTTGGGTTTACTTGCAAGCACACATGCAAACAAGAGCAAAAATAAATCTCCCACCTTTCACCTTTGGGGGATGGGCAAAAACAACTCCATTGATCATGTAAGTCATTAACATCTCCAAGCAAGGCTGTCAGTGTTTGTGTGTTTTGCACATGAAATTGTTCACTGTATTGTATCTTCACAGGCAAATGTAGCACAATCTCTTCAGAAAAGTGGAAAACCCGATTAAACATGACGCATCACATTCCACATTAGCTCATGTTTTGTCCTCAGCAGCCCTGCCATGTCTCTGTGAGCGAAGAGCTAAAGTGCTAGCCTGGCCTTAAGCTGAAATGGCTCATAGTAATGGCACAGCTGAATCATCATATCTCACAGACAGCAGATTCATCAAGCTAATCCACTCCAGACTCATAACGTAATGGCTCCAACTAGCCAAATGAATAATGGAAAAAAATTAAAGGCCTAGCCATCCTTAAAAGACGGCATAGCACTTGCAGCCTTTTCTGCAAGCGTTTTAAACTGAGGTCATCTAATGTTGAGAACTGACAAAGTAGTAGTTATTTTGTCAAACCAAGAAAATAGGATTATGCCTAATCTCTGGCGTTATCTCATGTCAGCAAACCAAAGTTCGGTTGAACATCTTTAAAATTTACTGCAAAGTAGTCTTTTTCATGCAGGCTAAGATTGACAGCCATCTTTAATTGAGCTGACTCCGAAAAGTAATCAGCTGTCAAAGGAATAGCCAATGACTACTTTCTGAGAATCTCAATAGAATTTGTCTAGTTAGTTTTTAGATAATTTGACGATATGGATTACCAGTCAATGCTAACGTTTTTAACAATCATATTG
>JAVKLF010000002.1:1539067-1552317 GCA_034783495.1 Millerichthys robustus
GGGGGGGGCAGATGGTGTGCTGAGGCCTGAGGACAGTCATTCTGTCCATGACTCCCACTCAGCAAGATTACAGCTACTTCCTCTCACCATCCTCTCCCCTCTTGTCTCTCATTTGTGGCCCACAAAGCATTAGTGCATGTGTTGAAGGAGGCGACGAAAAACCGAGCCGTGTAAACCATCTATTTTTGTGCGTCTGTGTGAGAATGGCCGACCAGGACGAGCTGCTTACGTGCATTTCAGGGCTGATTTGCCGCTGCAGCGTGGGACAAAAGCTTTTTTTGTGTCCAGCTCCTTTGTTGTCTCACTCATTTTGTCGCCACCACTCTGCCTTCTGCCGCCACATCCAGCTCCTCGCGGACATTTACACATGAAGGAGGTGGATTTGGGGCTTTACAGCTTATCTTCTGTACTTTTTGCCGCCTCTTGAAAAAGTGGGATACAGCTATGCTGTAAAAATAATTTGAGTTCCAG
This sequence comes from Millerichthys robustus, assembly GCA_034783495.1. Lineage (NCBI taxonomy): Eukaryota > Metazoa > Chordata > Actinopteri > Cyprinodontiformes > Rivulidae > Millerichthys > Millerichthys robustus. Next base: position 1,539,539 of record JAVKLF010000002.1, read on the forward strand.
TCTAATTAATAATGTGGGTCATTTTCCTTAAAAATAAAAGGCCCTATGTGCAGCTCCATTAAATATTAAATATAGTCATTTAAATTGTGTTTATGTATCTTTCTATTATAAAGGAATTTGTTAGAATTTTAGAAGTGAAAAAGTTATCCCCTGTTAATATCCTTTTCTCCTGTCTCCTGAGACTCAGCAATATGGCCACGAATCAATGTTCTTACAATGTTTATAGTAAACCTGGTCACACACCCTGGGGGTGGTCCCTCTTATGTCTTCATGAACAAGAAAGAAGAAAGAAACTCTTACTGTTTAAAGTAAATGGTTGCAATTGATCACAAAATATAAAATAAGTGTCTCTCTAAAATTGAGTTAATGAGTCACAAACAACATTTTAAATGTTAAATTTAAGTTGTTTTTGTCAAAGAAATTGTAAATATTAAACCTAAACGTGTAAATCTAAATGTAAAAGTTAAATGTAAATGTTAAGTTACAGTAAATGTTACATTTAGATTTTACACTTTGCACCCTATACAGATCTAGCTGACACAACAAATTTTAAATATAACAACTATAAAGTTCTTTTTCCCCTGCTTCATTGCTGAAATAAAAGCTCCTGTTTGACAGCTCTGTGCAATTCATAAAACAAAATGAGGTTAAAGCGATGCTTTTATATTTCTACGTTGTAACAGGTACTATCAAACGAATATTCACTTTAAATTAAATTAGGTCTCACAGGAGCCCATTTAAGCACGAAGGAAAGCCTGTCATTGACTGACCCATCAGATAGAAACCTTGCAGTCGAGCTCTCTGCCAGAACCCAAACCAGCTCCAACGTGTCACTCAGGCGTCTAACAGCCACAGCTGGAGGCTCTCGCTGACATTTCTAAGATGTCGCCTGCTCTGACTCTGTGATTCTATTTCCAACTCTTTTCTGCTCGGGTGTTCAGACTACGAAAGTGCATTTAACAACAACAAAAAACAAATCAATATTTCATCAAGTTTTATGAAACCAAACAAGAAAATAAACAGCCAAAGTAGTTAGGAGAGAAATAATACAGTCACTGCAGAAAAGAATATTGACAATGTTGCCGCTGTGTTCAGATTTATGTTCTCCTGGTGTTTAACCCACAGATTTGTTGTGTGGAAGGTGATAAATGTCTAACTGGGCTGACATGACATGGACACAGCCCTCCTGGGAACCTGACATTTTTTTTACAGCATGGTCCGCATGTCGCAAAGCAAATTCTGCTTTATCGAAAGTTGAGTTTCAACAGAGCAGATTTAAACTGTTCTGTCTCCATTTGACTGCATAATAGCAACTCTGTAAGGCTTTAAAGCACGTGTCAAACTGATCAAATCTGACCCGCGTTAACATCTTATCCAGCCCTAAAGGTAATGCTTCCAATGTGAAACAGTTTCCTCGTTTTGTTGCTGTATTTAGTGTCAGCTGGCCAACTTTCACGCCAAGAAAATGAAGTTAGAATTATTTAGTAATCTTTGATTTTGGTGTAGAAAGAACAACAGAGAAATGACTTTAATTATCTTTTGCTGTATTATTTTCTTATTTAAAAGTCATATTATTTGATCTTTAATGAATTTTCATTTTACCTGATTTGCTGGATGGTGACTGTTGAAAACACAAAAATATATTTTACCCAATTTTACAGTGAGCTAAAATTGGGTGTTAGTAGCCAGGACTGATCCCCAACGCCAATTCTGAGAGCACAACAGTTTCTGCAGGAACATGTTTGCATTTAACAGTGTAGAATTAAATCTGTTTGTCTATCTGTTTGCATCAGATAGACAAAAAACACCCCATTCTTTGAGCAATATTGCATGTGATTGCAATAAACTTTCTTTTTTTTTTTTACAATTATACCAAAATGACTACAGTTCTGTAATTTCTCGACATAAATTGATCTTTTTTTAAGCTTTTCCATGAAGGGTGGTGGGCAATAAGCCTTTTTTTCAAGGAATGTTAAACCTTTAATAAATTAATTTATTGACATTCTTTAATCATTTCTTTTACAAATAAGAAAAACAGTAAAACATTGACTGAAGTTTGAGCTGCATTGCCAAAAATAGTAGAACCAACTTTCCCTAATTGACCTGACCTCTCCATGTGTTCAGTGTCCTCAGGCGAGACATTAAACCCCAAACTGTTTCCAGTGACAGATGAGACCTCTGCATGGCTGCCCTGCTGGGAGTGAGTTACACTGATTAAGATTGATTAAAAAGACACTTTGCAGCAGTGTATGAAAATCATGTTCTGTTTTTCACTCTGTGCATCCCTCTTTACATTCACTTCAAAGTTTGGACATTTCATTTGAAAGGAAAATGTAGTAGCTATTTTTTTCCCATGTGACTTTATGTTTTTGCAAATGTTACACGTGAGATCATTATCGTTCCTCCAGGAAGCTAAATCTTCCCAAAAATCTGTTTTATTTAAAAATAGATTTTTTAAATTTGTTTTTTAGATAACCCAGTGACTGTTTGTTAATGCTCAGAGAATGTTTTATGAATGACTCTCAGCTACTACTCCACTGAGTTTTAGCTCAACATCTGTAAATTTGAAATGTAACATCTGTGTTAGCTGGGGTGGATTAACAGCCGTTTTGATCTGAGTTGACGCACACTGATAGTGCTAAGCTACATTGTTGCCACGGCTGACAGAGGCAAGGCTCACATGCACCGGCACCACCAGACCCTCTGACCACCACCAGCAGGTAAAGGTGGGTGAAGTGTCCTGTGACTGAGACAGACCAAGCGAGGATTTGAACCAGCAATGCCCCAGTTACAGGACAACTCCACAAACCACTCTGCCTTAACAAACAAGCTTTAACAAATCAATTTCCACATTTTTTGCAGCCATTCGGCATTCGGCATTCACATAAAATGCAATTTTTCTAATTAAAATTGATGTTTGAAAATAGCTGTAATTCTTTTTCTCTGGACTAAGTGACCAAAACTCCCTTTTAGCAGCAGAACAATCAAGTGGAAACTTTCTTTCTTTCCTGAGACAGTTTAAAAGTGGGTGTAAAATAAAAAATAAAAAAAAAAGGAAAAAGCTCAGATTCCTGGAAAGTTGACTTTGCAGAGACGCAAGTCTTTGGTGTGACAGCTTAAAGAAACGTTCCACTGGGATGAGAATGTGCACGAGTCTTTCATTTCAACACGTCTCCAATTACTCTTTGTGTGTCAGTTTTGCTACCTCCTCCTCCTCCTCCTCCTGCTGCTGCTGCTGCTTCCCTCTGAGAAGTGAGGAGATAATGATGGAGACGGAAAGAATGATCCTACATAGAGACAGAGAAACATTAAAGACTTACACAAACATACACAGCCACACTCATTAGAGTTAAAACAACATATTTCCCTATAGTAAACACATATACAAACCAAAAAAATTAAATATGCAAATATATTTTAGCTATGTGTACGTTGCATGGATGTAGAGGGTATAAACTACAATGCAGCGTGTTCAAGCATGACTGGGCTGGCATTGTAGCCTCACATGCATGAGTAAGACTGTACAGTTCATGACTTCAGAACCCTGCAGGCCTTAGGATGTCTGCTAACACACTGACACAGTTATCAGAGCAGACTAATTGGCTCTGGGACTGTGTGTGTGTGTGTGTTCACACATGTGAGGGGGAAGCTCAGTGTTTTTACAGTATGTGGCAGAAAACGTGGCTACATGTTTGCTGGGAAACCATCTGTGCTTGTTCACCGCCCTCTCACCTGTTTCATCTCGAACGTGGGTCAAATAAGAACACGTGCCAGTGTTTGTGTGCTTTTATCCCCTTTAGACCCAACATTCAACTCTCAGCTACTACCACATCAAATTTAGGCTCCGTATCTGTAAAAGTCATGGAGCTGTTGCAATTTTTGTCTTGGTTAATGTCAATTAGCTGCAGCAACCATCTTGAATTAGACTGACTTGAAAGTTGAATCAGTTGTAGATATACATCTTATGATACTTTTAAGAGAGTTTCACTTCAATTTGTCTGGTGATTTGTGAGATATTTTGCTAACGGACAAGAACAGTCAACTCCAGCAGATAATGCTGACGTTTTGCACAAGGACTTGACACAATGGGTTTGGCCTGAGAGTATAAATAGTGAAACATGCTGGGCTAGTGCCGCACAAAATTTGAGCACAACATCGGAGAAACTCAGAATTATTTTATTTTTGTGTCATTTTTTATTATGTCAGCTGTGGCTGTCATCTTGAATTGGATTGGCTCCAAAGGTTTTTTGGTTGTAGAGGTATATCTAGGCATTATTTCCTGGAAGTTTTATGAAACTTAATCCAGTGGTTTATGAGATATTTTGCTAACAGACAGTTGACTCCAATAGTTATTGTGACCCTTTTAAACGCCTCTTGTGTTCTCAAAAACACTCAGGAATATAATTTGGGGAGCAGTCTCTGATACTAGCATACCAAATATACATAAGCATCTGTAAAATTAGTATTAGCTAAGGGCGCTTAGCTGTGGCGACCATCTTGAATCGGACTGACTCCCAAATTTAATCGGTTGCAGGTATTAATCTGGTGGTTGCGTTCTAAGAGTTTCAATGAAATCCATCCACTGATTCATGAGATATTTTGCTAACAGCAACAAAACGTGGGCAAAAATACATCATCGGCCTTCAGGCAGTAATCAACACCAGAGTGGTTTTGTGAGGTCTCACCTCTGCTTCTTGCACATCCTAACAGATTTTTTTTATTGCCTCCCGTGCCAGAAAAACCTGACGTGTGACTTTTCTGTTCGTTCTTGGCAGAGGATCGTGCACTTTAACTCCGTCTGACCCACTTTCTGCACACACAGTCGCTATGCTGAAGGACGTAATGCACAATAAACACAAACTGCACGGCGTTTTAACACGTTTCACAGTGAAGCATTTCAATCTGCACAGGAGCTTTTTAACAACTCTGTGAAGAATCCAGCATGAAGTTGGAAACAATGAAGAGCCCACTGCTGTTAATCCAGCCTACATCAGTGGGTCCGTGGCACCGCACTCATGCCTGTGAGTCATCAGCTGCAAACAGGATAGCATCAACGTTAAATACATTTGAACTCGTTTGTGATCTAGATCATTTTTCTGTTTTCTGCTCACTTCCCTCTTTGTCCGTAATGACAGGAGCTGTGGGCGATGATCAGAGGCCAAAGATAAATTCTACCTCCAGTTGACAAGGAAGCCACAACCTAAAGTTGCAGATGTGTGACTTTCTGACAGTAGTTTAAACATTAAGGTGTCTGATTTTCAACAACAAAATTGCCACATGATGGTTTTAAAGGAGGGTGGTAGAGCTGTGGCCTCCCAACAAGAAGGTCGCCTGATTGAATCTCAGACAGGAACTTTTCTGGGTAGAGTTTGCATGTGCTCTCTGTGCATGCGTGGGTTCTAATCGGTAACTCTAAATTGTCCCTAGGTGCCAGTGAGAGAGTGAATGGTTGTAACCTCTGATTTTGTTTTTACCATTTTCTTTCAAAGACAGATAAGATTCCTTGACTTTCTCTCAGAGACCATGGTGGTTGTTATTGAAGGAGGAAGTCAGATAGTCTTTATAGCTGGAAGAAAGTTTGTTGAAATTTTTCAGTTCATCCAGCCATCCATTTATCGATGATCTTGCGCTTGTTTCAGAGTTGTTTTGTGGAGCACACCAGGTTGTTCGCATACACTTTCACGTGAGGACACACGCGGGATGGTTTCTGGTTTCCGATCACGTACAAAGTCAGATGTTGCCTTGTGAAACTGGCTTATCAAGACCAAGTCAGGGCTGACTGCAGCTCTCATTTCTGTCTGTCAGAGAGGAAAAACAATGGGTCGCTCGTGTCTGTGTGGGTTCATTTGTTTGAAGCACGAGACATATATTTCATGAGTCGCTGAAGACATTTTAATCAAGCGCTCAGAAAGTAATTATTGGTCTGACATCTAAAACTGATCAACTTTTAAAATCAACCCCTCATTCATAATGGCAACGTGAGCAAACATAAAGTTGGCTTTAATTCAGTTTTACAGATGTTAGGCTAAAACTTCTGTGTGTCAGTAGCTGACTGTGATTCATAGCACCAAGTGCTAACACATTCTGCAAAATTAGATTAATGCAGTGATAAATGAAATCGTTTTGAACAAAATAACTATAATTCTGTCATTTCTCAACAAATAATTTTAATCTTACACATCTGTCTAAAAGCTAAAACTCGAATTAAAAAAAACAGACATCGCTAAAGTGAAAAATAGCCTTTTAAAACTGATGTTCTGCAAGAGTAAGTCACATGTAAAGGCTAACTAAAATTAACAGAACTGTAGATAAAAACAAAAAGAAGTAAAAGTCTAGCTAGAAAACAGCTAAAAATAGCACAAGGCTGGCTATACGTACTCAAGACTATGTGAAAAATAACAGAGAAAACTTGTAGAATCTGGTTGTCAGGTCTGACTGCGATGAAGAAAATGATAGCACAGAGGTGGAAGCCTCGTAATGACTCATCCTTTATTCACTGGTTATATGCTGCTTTCTGAGCAGAACTATGATAGATATGGAATGTTAGGATGGTGGACGATGGGAGGTGAGGGTAGAAAAGAATGTTCTCTGTGGTTCTTGTGAAAAATATTGATAAAAGATTAAGTCCAATGAGAAAAAAAAAGATTATGTAGAAACTAAAATTAGCACTAATGTAGCTCCATCCATTATCTTAACCCGCTTCTTCCTGTCAGGGTCACGGGGGTCACTGGTGCCCATATCCAGCAGTCACAGTGCGAGGGGCGGGGTATATCCTGGACGGAGAGACAAACGAGACACACAACCATTCACTCTCTCACTCACACTTAGGGACAATTTAGAGTCACCAATTAGCTTAACAGTCATGTTTTTGGCGTGTGGGCAGAGTATCCAGAGAAAACCCAAGCAAGCACGGAGAGAACATGCAAACTCTACCCAGAAATGTCTCCGGCTGGGATTTGATCCAGTGACCTTCTTACTGGAAAGCAACAGCTCTACCAACTGAACCACCGTTCCACTGTACAAATTTAGCTAAAAGCTAAAACTAACAAAGCTTTAACAAGCTGCAAAAAACATAGTAGTCTAGTCTAAAGCTAAAATGTCAAAAGTAAAGTAGGTAAATGTTGACTAAACGTCACAGAATGGTCTCTAAAAGCTAAAAGTAGCAAAAGATTATAGCAGTAATTAGCAAAAGAACAGCAAAAACTGTGCCGATGCAGATTTTTAAAGAGAACAATGTTTGTGGAGGAACTGAAGAGATTTTAATATATATCAGCTTTTACAGGCTTTAATCTAAATCATATTTTTTTAACAATAATTCAATGTTTTTACATGGGCTAATAATTATAAATAAAGTTTGTTATTTGAAAAGTATAAGATATAAAAATGTTAAGTCACAATTCTCTGAACATTTTGATATATAAATGACTTAAACATCACAAAGTATGCAGAAGTTGTTAGAATGCATCAATTTCATTTTCTCCCAGCTATAAGGATTAATAGAACCTTATAAACATAAAAACAAACATTGTTTTGAGCAATTGGGGATTAAAAATGTAAAGATATATTTTATTTAAAATTACAAACTTACTTAGACTTTAGTCCTACTGAATAAGGACAACTGATCTAAGACCAATGTCCTCAGCATTAGGATGCAGCCTAGCAGTTGAAATAATTGTAACATTTAAGAGAGGACCAGCTTTAACTGGTTGAGCAGTGGCAGCGCTTTCTCGATAAGTAAAATAAACTGTAAATAAAAACAAAGTAAAATAGAATATATGAGAAGTTATTGCTGCATTTGTCAAATAATCTTTATACTACAAGTAGGCTACATAACAAATGTCCCAAAACATTTCTGGAGGTGCTACTGCAGACTGCTTTACCTTTAATTGTAGGTATGTTTTATACTTTAGTAAAATGGGGAAGATGGTTTTGTGTGGGCGGAAAAGGGGAGCGGTGATTGAAGCTGTTGCCTCTTAGAAACAAGTGTGCATGATCACCACCCGACCTGGGGCCTTTCTGGATGGAGTTTGCATATTTGGAATCAAGGATTTTTCTCTGCGTACTTCAGTTTCCCCATATAAACTAAAAACATGCATGTCAAGGGTAAATGATAACTAAACTGTCCCTGGGCATGAATGAGACTGTAAATACTTGTTTGTCTCTAAGTGGCTCTGTGATGGACCTGTTCGGGGTACACCCCGCCTCTGGCACAGTGACCGCTAGAGTTAGCTACCAAGCTCATCTCGACCCAGAAAAACATAAAGAAGAAAGTGAAGAATATGAATAGATAAATGAAATGAAAAGAGAAACTGGATCTCTGCTACCACCTGCTGGTTGTTCCATGTAAATGCAACATGGTTTGGATGCTGTCTGGGGACAGATGTGAGAGAATAATTACAGTGATCCAGTTGTGCTTTAAATGCATTGTTTTATTGCTAATCACTGAGTTTTTATACGCAGCTTACAGGTTGTAACTCCTTGTTATGACGCTGGGCCTTTTCGCCACTAGATGGCGCAGTGGGACAGAAAATCTGGGAGAAATGGCGCTTCTTCTGGGAGAACTGAATTAGATCCTGATGTTTGGACGCATGTAATTCTCTCGTATGAAGCAGTCCTGAGGCACACAGCCCGGTTCCTCGCACGTCATATGACAAGGCTGGATGAGAGCCAGACCGGCAGGAGGACCCGTATCTCAGTCAGCGCGCGCGGCCAGGGTCTCTTTTATCTCCAGCGTGCAGAGAGGCGTATCCCCCCCCCCAAACACCCCCGCGCGCCCCTTCACGCACACATACCACCGAAGCGCTCCCCGACAGAAACCGAACGCAACACAACCTGTTTCGGACGACGCCCTGTCGCCCGCGACATTTTTCGGCCAGGTTCGACCGCGCGCGTCTCTGTCGTTTTCCCACTCTTTTTCCTTTTTCCCCGCACGAGACGAAGCCAGCCGGTGGGGGGGGCGGGCTTGTTGTTGAGGCGCGAGCTGCCAGCGGTGTCACCTCAAAAACAGGGAGGCGGTGGGGGGGGAAAGGAAAGGGGTGCCAAGCAAAAAGGAGAGGAGGAGGAGGAGAGGAAGGGGTGTGAGGGTGCTCTGAAGTCAGAAAAAAATAACACGACACCTTGTGTGGAAGACGTCTGCGTCGGGGAGCGAAAAAGAAACCCGAGTAAGTCGTGATTTTTTTTTCTTCTTCTGTGGCTGACCTGATTTATCCAGCATCTTTAGCTCCGATACGGGCAGGGAGGGAGGGGGAGACACGTAGCGGGACAAACCGGGATTGGAACTATTAATGTCAAAAACAATGTAGCTACATCTGAACGTGTTGTAAACACTGCGCGGGCGCTAGCATCCCTTCGAGATAACCAGCAGACTCAGGGTTGGATTGATGGGAGAATTAGCATCCTCACTGCGTGTCTGTACTGTAGTCCGAAGCCACGACAGGTGCAACAGGGAGACATGTTTACGGTCCATCATGTAGCTACTATCGATCTTTCCTTTTTTTTTTTCTTCCAAGAGAGTGTTTTTTGTGTGTGTCTGGTTTTTGTGAGGGAATTTCCAGTGGCGCCAGCAGCCGGCCATGGACGGAGGATAAGAGATGCTGGCTGACTGCAGAGTGTGTAGAGGAGACATGGAGATATCGAGCAGGAGGTTCGGTGTGTTTGTTGTGATGTGAGCAGTCCAACATGGCGCGCCTGAGCTGATAAACCTTGGCCATTACACACACTCCTGTCCAGACCTGACACACTGTGCATCAGGGAGTGGTATTGTAGCTATGTGTGAACGGGTTAGGGCTTCCACTTTGGACCATGTTTGACTTGTTTTACCCATTTTCTTTACATCAGTCTGTTAACATCTAGGAACCGAGCAAATCGGTTGCTGGAGTTTTGTAAAGGGGAATGTCGTCCCATTCGTGTATGATGTAGGATTCTAGCTGTTCAACAGTCCTGGTTTTAAATTTTTTTATTTTTGTGGATTTTTTTTGTTTGTTTGTTTTATGATGAGTTTTGAATTGGTGAGCAGTCTGGACTGCAGGCAGGTCAGTTCAGCACCCACTCTTCTGTAACCAATCCATTCTGTTGTAATGGATGCAGTTTGGGGCGTAACATTGTCTTGCTGAAATATGCAAGGGCTTCCCTTAAAAAGATGCCTGGATGGGAGCCTATGTTGCAAAACTTGTATATAATTTTCCGTATTAATGGTGCTTTTCCAGATGGGCAAGCTTCTGCCATAGGCACTAATGCACCCTTATAACATCAGAGAATCTGGCTTCTGAACTGTGCACTGATAACAGACTGGATGTCCTCTCGTTGCTTTAGTATGAAGATTGTGGCATTTGTTGTTACCAAAAATATTTAAACATTTGGTTTGTCTGACCGCAGACCCATTTTTCATTTATTTTTTTGCACAAGATTACCAGCATCTAGTATCAACTTTAAACTCTTGTTCTCTGAACTCCACGGTCTTGAGATCTTGTGATAATATGGTGAATTGAAACAAATACAATACAAATACTTTCAAATGTAACAAGAGAAATTACTTTCTGCAGAAATGCAGTGGAAATGTTGTGTCCTGAAGGACTTGTTGGAATAAGCTGGGAATCTGATTCTAAGTTGAAAAATCTAAAGGAAACAGAGCACTAGCTAAACGCCAAAATGAACAGAACACTGGCTAAAAGCTTAAAGCTGCAAAATGCTAGCTAGAACCTAGAGGTGGCAAAACAGCATTTCAAAGCTTAAAGAGGTGGGTTTGTGTAAATATTCTAGTTAAATGTTTTGGAAAGTACTAAAACTAAAATGAGCTGAATGATATGAACAGTGAATGAAAGTCAGTCAATAATTAATAGAAACTGATTTCAATACTGTGAATGCTGAATCAGCATTTATACAATAATCAAGACTAACATAATCAAATGCTATTTTTTTACTTGGCCTACACTTCATCATGCTCATAAATTGTATTAATTAATTGCATGGACAGTATTATATAAACTTAAAACATTTGTGTTTGGTAGAGTATTTCTTTGTTGAAACAATGCTTCTTGGTAATAAATCTTATAGCGGGCACCTGATTGTCAGACCCTGGGGATACCAGAAACTTAAAACAAGAGTCAGTAGCAGCAAAATAAGCTTTTTTGGCAGAGAAGATTTGGCATTTTTTTATATTTGCTACATGCATTCAGCTCTGCTGCCCATCCCACAAATACATGTTCCTTACAAATGTGGCTCCATTTAAAAGGAAAATAAACAAACTTTCCAACCATATAAGATTTATTACCAAGAAACATTGTTGTTACAACTAAAAAAATAATCTACTAAGCACAAGCTAAGTACAGAAACTTGCTTGATTTATTTGTTGTTTGTTATGTTAACATTATCCGCACAATTAGTTGTACCGGTATTTAAAACAGACACATTACCACACAAAGGTGTTGTGTCAGGATGCTTTTGGACGCCAATATAGCAGACTTCAAGCCATCAGGTTGTGTTTTTCTTTTTTTGTTGTTGAACAAAAACACGTGACAAAAAGAGTACTCGATTTTTTTTTCTTTCAGAACTTTATTTAAATTACTTTTGTGAAGCTGACCGAAGCTCGTCTGACATGCAGGACATACTTGTGGCATGGAGGAAAACTGTTGTTATTTCAGTTGAAGGGTTTAGTATATTTAGTATATCAAAAGACAAAGTAACAAAAAACTTCAAAGGATTATAATTGATGACATGGACTTTGCCAGATATTTGCAGCAGCCTTTGAGTGTGTGTGTCTTCTGCATCAGTTTCTCTTCCCGATTGGAACAATGTCGCCACCTGCTTCCTTAATTTCACTTGGTTTGTGCATCTGTTTGATCTCAGCAGGTGTAAATAAAATCACACAAAGCTCGTGAGTTTTGTTCGGCCCTGGTGCATTGTTTCTCTCCTGAGCTTTGCCTCTGTGTTGTGGGCGGCTTCTTTGTTGACAAGATCAGAAAGGACAAGATTGTCTGCAAACATAACACACCCGTAACATTTCTGAGTCAATCTACAGCCGGGCCACACTTAAATGTTTCATTTTATTCTCATAAATGGGCAGACACTGGTTTGTTTCATTCATAATGCTGTGAGATTGTGAGAGTTTTTGTCTCCAGTGGTAGTTTTTCAAGAATTATTTCCACTTCTATGACTTTGGACAGGTTAACAGCTTTTGCAAGTTGACCATTGCAGTCAAAATGACATGTTCTGTTTCTTGTCTGTTTTGTCTTTTTGTTGCTTGAGCAAGGTCCACCAAAGGCCTCAGCCGGCCTGTATTGGTGCTCAGTGTCTATATCCGGCTAAACACTCTGTGTTTTGTCAGCAACTCCCAGTACAGCTGACAGTGCTTGTCTTGTTCACCCAATCATCATCTGGCGTCATGACTGTGGGGAGCCACATGTCTGCCTCTGTATGTGCATGCTGTAGAGGCAGCAGCAAAATAGTGTGAATGAATGAGTGAAACACATGGACAGATTGCGTGCGTGCGTGCGTGCGTGCGTGTGTGTGTGTGTGTGTGTGTGAGAGAGAGAGAGAGCTAGTGAGAGAGTGTAAGTTGTGTGCTGCTGGTTGTCTCCTGATCTGGCAGGCATGGTAATTGGATAGATCTACTTTCATCAATTTAGGCAGAGGAAATGGATTGGTAACCGGAAGGTCACTCATTCATATTTATGGACTGTCAGTGAAAAGATGAAGCAGGATTAGAATGAGGGCAGATAACTAACTTCAGCTAAAGGGCTGCTCAGAAAAATGTGAGTCTAATCGAATCAGGAGAGACCTGC
>JAVKLF010000002.1:1584986-1595975 GCA_034783495.1 Millerichthys robustus
CACACACACACACACACACACACACACACACACACACACACACACACACACACACACACACACACACACACATATCAGAGCCAAAGCTATTGTCAACATAAGTGTCCGCACTATCAACACTATTTTAGCCATGGACAATCCAACAACAGATAAGAGGAAAGGTTAAAGCGTGAATGCGTGCGTGCATGTGTGTGTGTGCATGTGTGTGTGACAGTCCTTGTGACCTCTGCTGTCACCCCTGCATGCTCCCACTTTTATCTATTTTCAGAGTGAACCATTGGGAATGTGTATCTGTGCACGCACGGGCTCGATTCTTCGTCGAAGAACACAAAAGCTTGGGACAATGCGGTGGGCTTTAGCTAAGGAAACAGATTTTTGTCCCACTCCCACCAACAGGAAACTGTTCATACGCCCACCGCACCCCGATACACACATGCACAAACACACAAAGAGGAAGTGTAATCACGCTGTTTGGTTGGATTAGAAGCGTTTTTGTGCACATTAAGTATCCATTCTATAAGAGCAGAAACTATGCTGGAAGAAAAGGACAGCATTATTACAACGTACTGTACCTGCCATGTAGTTAAACCACACCAATGCAGGATTACACACACAGGCTTATTAGTCATAAGATTTTGCATAAGAAGCTGTTTTACAGCACTGGTAACACAGAAACATGACTAGGCATTCTGTTTTTGATGTGATTTATGTTACTGCTAACAAAGTTGACTCCAAATAGTTAAAGACAACATTTTTAACTGAGATCCTGTGCAGTGTGTCTTTATGGTTGGGATGAAGATTATGTCTGAAAAACTGAGTGAGAAGAGCTACAGAGTGGATTATGAAATAAGTTTTTTTTTCCCCTCCTCACAGCTGTTTGCTCCATTTGCAAAGCTGTGTGTCTGGAGTGTGAGCGTCTCGTATGCCAGTTCCGCCCTTTGTCTGCTACGTTAGCAGCTTTTACTCAGCAGAACAATAGAGAGAGACGGAACTTCAGCAGGGCCAGCTTTACGACTTTTCATAAAGCCTGCTGTGTGCGTGTGTGTTGTGTGTGTGTGTGTGTGTGTGTGTGTGTGTGTGTGCGTGTGTGTGTGTGTAGCTGCCTAAGTGAGCACATAAAGTGATGTCAGGCGTTAGTGTAGTAGGGTGTGGCAAGACTGAGAGAGGGGATAGATGAGGAGGAGGGAAAGCAGGTTTAGATTTAGTGCCCAGGAGACGAATCGGGCTGGAGGGAGGAATGGAGGGTGTTGAATTACACTGTGAAAGTGTGTTTGTGCATGTGTGTGTAAAGCTCTGGGCAGCTGATTTTCTAAAGGAAGATTACGCCATGGAGAAAGTGACAGAGTAGAAACAGAACAACATCCAAACAGAGTTTTAAAGGCCAAGCATTCCGCTGCCTCTCATCCCAGAGTTTCAGCCTACAACCATACTTGTAGCTTTTTGGACAAACCTTGAAAGTCACATTATGCACAATCTCATGGGATTTAACATTAATGTAATGTCATCTGTTGACACTTGGAGTACGTGTTGGGGATTACTCTCAGCTACCACCATGCCATATTTTAGCTCAGTGTCTGTAAAATCTACTGAGGTACAGCCATTTTGTTATCGGCTATAGCAGCTGTGGCAGCCATCTTGAATTCAATCGACTCCCAAATGCAGTCAGTTGTAGAGGTTCATCCAGTGATTAAACTTACAAAAGTGTTATTGAAATCTGTTCAGTAAGTCGTGATATTTTTACTAACAGAACACACTACTACTACTACTAACAAACACACACAACTACAGATCAATTAAAACAAGGCGGGTAGATATTTACATCCACACTCAGGTTGGTGAATTGTAGAATGGATAGAAGCTCATATGAAAAAGGGGCGGGTTGGGTCAAATCAAAGAGGGAACAAAAAAAGTGGGATTTTTGGGGGGGTTTTGTTGCTAAAAATCATTGAAAAAGAATCCACTTTGAGCACAGGCCAAGATTGTCAGCCCAGTTCTTGTGAAAACAAGAGCTTTTATTTTGCCACATTTTCATATGGCCAGGCAGACTTGCAGTGTTTTTCTTTTTCTTTTTTCTTTTGTGCATGTGATCTAACAGCTGCGAGCAAAGCACTGTTATATTTACCTCAAAGCATGCCAAGTATTTGCTTTGATATTTGCTTATCCACATGAGGTTATGAGGACGGGGAGTCCAGATAAGTATACGTTGCTCTTTCAGAACATCTGAAATAAACATTGGGTGAAAAGTAAACGCTAGTTATTGTCCTTTCTTTTACCATGTAGGTCAATGAGAGCCATGTTTGTTTTTTAAGATTACTTGACTCTGGCAGCCATTTTGGATTGGGTTGACTTCAAAAGTAGATCAATTGTTGATGCACATCCAATGAAATGTTTCTGAGACGTTCACTGAAATCAGTCAAGTAGTTCATGAGATATTTTGCTAACAGACAGACTGACACGGGCGAGCACAGTATCGTCCACCTTTGTCTTTTTGTCAGCAGTTAATTACAGTATATAACAGTTTTACGATGACTGTCGAGCTCCAGGAAATTTTGGATAAATTTGAAACAATTAATAAAGCTGGTTTGTTTTTGTTTTATCTTTCATCGACCTGCTCGGATTTCCAGCTTCGTGTTCAGCTGAGTATAGTGGGAGAATCATACGTTGGTTTGGACTTATCCCGCTGGCGGCGGCGATCCTCCGGCCAGGTGTTTTGTTCAGCCTATGACCCGTTTGGGAGGAGTTGAAATGAGGAGATCCCTGAGTGGCGGCTGTCACACAGTGCAGGTGTTCTCTGGGCTTAGATTAACTGAAGGCTCTGTCAGTGTAAAAGTGCCAATAATCTCTCGCTTTACTAAGATGCTTGTAGGTCAATTAGGAAAAGCATTTTGTCTTATTTAGGAGCTTCTACCAGTTTCTCAGTAACAGTGACACTGCGTTCCTCCGTTACTATTATTAATATTGTTTAATGTGTTTGTTTTTGTTCGCATTTGTTAGCAAAATATCTCATAAACCGCTGGACAGGCTTGAATGAAAGAAACTAATCACTGGATGTACAACTAATTAACTTTTGGAGCCAAGCTAATTCAAGATGGCTGATACAGCTAATCAAAACAAAAATGGCTATGACTTGGTGACTTTTACAGATATTGAGGTCAAATTTGCTGTGGTAGTAGCTGAGAGTGATCCCTTCACGCTTTACTCAGTGGTGTCCAATCCCGGCCCTCGAGGGCCGCCATCCTGCCTGTTTTAGCGGTTTCTTTGCTCCAACACACCAGATCTCAATAAAGGTGTGATTAACAGGACTCTAAAGAACTGGAAGAGACTGCATCAGGTGTGTTGGAGTAGGGAAACATGGAGGATAGTGGCCCTCAAAGACCAGGATCAGACATCCCTGGCCTAACTCATCACAAAAAAAGAAAACCTTTAGCATTCATTGTAGGAGTCAGACCTGTTTGTCTGTTAGCAAAATATATTTAATGAAATTCTTAGACATCAATCACTGTAGCTGAATCAGTTTTGGAGTCAACTCAATTCAAGATGGCTGCCTCAGCTAATCAGCTATAAACAACACAAAAATGGCTATAACTCAGACCAGTGTGGTAGTCGTTGAGAGTCATCCCCAGCTTACGATGCTCGCAGGTTGCGAAATCTTCTTGCTAAACTGTGTAAGATTGCGCATACGATTCCCGCCCCCAAACAGCTTATGCATATGCGATATGCATTCTAGGAATAGCAGGCTTCTAAATAACTGTGGGTTGGACTCACCTGGTCGCATGTTGTGTTTGTGTGCAGTCGAAGGCCCTGAGGGAGCGCTGGTTGTTAGACGGAGCTCCAGCTGAAGAGGAGACACAGAGACGTCTGCAGGAGGACGAGATGAAGACCAAACTTCTGGAGCAAATCATCCTCAGGTGAGGCGACTCCAATCTCTCACGACAGACGACCTTTTCAATTTAATATATAATAAATTATTAAATAAATTGTTAAACCTGCCACCAATGGCAAAGGGGCGATAATGCTTTTGCTTGCGTGCATCGTGTGCATATAGCATTAGCAAAATGGACTGGACAGATTTTAATAAATTCATCGAATGATGAATTTGAATTTCATCTAATTTTATAAATATTGAGCTACAATTTCTTGTGGTAAAATGTAAGATTAATGCCCAATGTGTACTCCTCACACAAAGAGATTGCACAGAGATTGTTTAAATACAGCCATGAAATGCTGGAGAATGTCTGTCAGCAAAATATTTTGTGAACCACTGGACCAATTCTGATCTGTAGAAACAGCTACACATCAGGTCTTTGCCATATTAAGGGGGTTTTAGTTTCAAACTCGGGTCTGAAAGGCATCGGGCGATATGCATTCCTTGAAGTAATGCTAAATGAGTAAGAATTTACCAACTTAAAAAGTTAGTCTTTTAGGTCATAAAAACTTCTTTCTTCCAGTTTAGTAATTTACTTCCATGTTTGTGTTTCAGGCTGGAGCAAGAAATTGAAGAGATGGAGACAGGAGTTCCTGCTAAGAAAGGTGTGGCCAAAGAAAATGGTGAGTTTTGTGCTTACCATAGCATCACAACAGGAAACCATGGCAACGCAGCCTGATCACCAGCCACATAAAGAGCTAAAAATAGCCTCTTCACTTGCTTTATTAAATTAGCTGTCTCCTCCGGAGGTTATTAAAGTCGTATTTCCTCCTTTTCTTTGTCTCCCCTGACTGGCCTTCATAATCGCTCATTGATACTCTGGTGCCCCCTGTAGGTGAGAACGGTGTTGTGCAGAACACTAAGAAGGAGATGACAGGGGTTCAAGCAAAGCTGCTGGGTCCCAGTCCAGACCAAGCCAGTGAAGAGAACCCGGTCACTCTGGTTTTTATGGGCTACAAGACCGTCGAGGACGAGGAGGAGAGCCACACGGCCCTGGGGACGGAAGGGGTGGACGGCAACGTGAAGGCCGAGTTTGTTGTGATCGAAGACGGCGAGGGGAAGGCAGACGACTTGGCCACAGGAGAGCAGGCTCCGCCCAACGGCAGCATGGCAGAAAAAGAGAAGGCCAATGAAAGCGGAGAGGACGGGGGAAAGGAGAAGAAACAGACCTGCAAGTGCTGCACGGTCATGTGAGCTGTATGTGTGCGTGTGTGTGCCTGTCTGTATGTGTGTGTGTGAGAGAGAGAGTGAGACTAAGTGAGGACACACCTGCGCTCGTGCAGTCGGATGTGCCCGTTGCATGAGTCGGTATTCTCAAATGTATGTAACTCTGTGTTTGTGCGGCGGGGAGTGTCAGGACTGAAAAACAAAAAGTACACAGTCAATAAACAAACAAACGAGAGCCGAGCCGAGCTCCAGCAGCCAGAACCACAAAGACTCATAAGTACACTTCTTATTACATTTACTTTCTCTGTATTTGACTTTTGATTTCAATTGATATTTTTCTATTTTTCTGTCCTTGACATTTATATTGTAGCCTATCCAGTGTGTATATCTTTATTATGGGACTGTGTGCTGTATGTTCATCGTTAGTATTGGCTGAAGGAAAAAAAAATGTGTTCGCTCTCTGGACTGTACTGCTACCAAGTGGGGAAAATCTGGAAACTTTAAATCTAAAACATTAAACTATGAAAGACACAGATGCTTAAAATACATACATATACATACATATATATATATATATATAAATATATTTCTGTGTGTAGGCCAACCAACTGTTTATCGGTCAATTTCATATTGCAATATTGTCTAAGATATTATTTTAATAGTATTTTAATATATTGATATGAAATTATGTTTTATACAATGTATTTATTGTTTTGCTTTTCTTTTTGTCATCTCAGACCATTAACTGCATGTAAGCTTTAGCACCATCACGCCCCGCTCACGTGTCTGTGCTTTCTTGGACTCACTCATGCTCATATGTTTAGTCCCATGAATCCTTCATAATGGTGAAATTAAAGCAGCATTAGAGTAATGCAGTATGTTTTGAAAAAAGAGAATACACAGCAAAGAGGCTAATTCAAACACTGATCAAGTTGCAAGTTAGCTTATTGTCAGTTCACGCGTATATGATCACAGCTTTTGTGTTTGTTGAATAAGTTAGATACAAGTTTAGGATCTTTAGATTCCACAACACTGTTGTTGAAAAAGGTTTAAAGAGGCTGTTTAAATATTTTGACGTTTTCTCTGTGGATTTTGAGCTGTTAATATCTTACCTGTTGTAGATAGCCTTTTTTAACCATCCCAGCTTGAAGAAAGTTTGTTTCTGACAGGACTGACGAGACGGCGGTGGCTAGTCTGAGTGGGGCTAAGACCAAAGTAGGTTGCTGGAGTGGAAGATTTTATAGTGATTTCTGCAAATACATTTTTAATTAGTAATCACTGTCAGCTTTACATGATGTGGTTATTATTCCTGCTGGAAGTGCCCCAAGTTCCACCAGAAGTTCTGCAGCTAGCTGCTGCTGCTACCTTTTGCACTTTAAGGAATGCATGTCACAAATACAAAAAGTACATCCATCAAAAATACTTGGATGACACAAGAAAGTCTAACACTAATTGACATTATGTCCATCACGTCTGACAGCTTGGGTGGGCGATACTAACCAAATAATTTTATTGTAATGTAAAACTGACAGAAATGTAAAGGTCTATAACACAACATTGGTTGTTTTGATACCAGCAACTCACTTAGTCCTGGCTCCACTCGAAGTAGCCATTAACTTGTCAATTTGGTCAGAATTACACTTTATTTCTTCAAACTGAGGTCATTTAAAGAGCTATCCACAACAGGTAAGATATTATTTGTTCATAACTTTTCCACAAAACCCTGCTTCAAAATGTGTGAACAATCCCTTGAACTCATTTTGTTCTTTAACCAGTAGCGTTGATGTAAGTCTCACTGAGGTAGCACTGCATGGAGCCTTGCAGCTTTATAACTCGTCACTTCTTTGGTCCCTGTTAAATAAAAGTGTATTCACTTGGAGGTACATTCAGGGGTTAAACTGGGATTGTTTCTACTAGCTGAGATGAGATTGACTTGTTCAGCTCCCACGACGAAAACAAATGGAAGCCTTTTGTTGATTGTGAACCAAATAAAAAGGTAACAATATTGTCATTTTACGGTGTGGTTTTCGTCGGTCGGGTGTATATTTATTCTGCTCGCTCCCAGTTTAACCTCTGATCTTCTGCTGGTGAACCTGGACCCAGTCACATCTGCACTCATGGACACAAGTAGAGCGTTTGGAAAAGAGTTGTTCTCAAAACCTTTCTCTTCTGAGACTTGAAGTCCTCCCAGCCTTAAATGAATAGACTGGTGGTTTTGATAGTGAGGTCTTATCAAATAGTAGTGTGTAGAAGAAGGGGCAGAAGTCTTCCTCTATGCTACGCTAATGGCTAGCAAAACTGTCCGCAGCCACCTTTTGTATAACTTTTCACAAGCTTATAGTTTATAAATTACTCAACTTCCGGCGAGTTAATACGTTTGGCAGCAACAGGAGGTGGACAATTTTTGTCGTAAACTAATTCAAACTAAGCAAACGGTGTCATCAAGAAATGTAAAGATTTAACATTAGCTAATGTAGCCTTGTTTCACACCTGTATGTAATTTTTAAGAAAGCTGTTTTATCAATCTAACAAATATGTTAGTCATTAACCTAGCTTAAAATGGGGGGCCCCAAATGGCAAACTGTTGCTACACAAAATTCTTTAGGCAGACTTTAAAGAAAGCTTTCTGCCCTTTTTGCTTCATATAAAAATTCAGTTTAGCTCACCATCCTAAGCTTTTTTTTTTTAAAAAAAAAAAGCTGTATGAATATTTGACATTCCTGAAGCCAAAAACAAAATCAGTCTTATTATTTTAAAGTACTGATTACCTAATAGACAAAATCAAAAAGGCCTGACCTGTTTCTTTGAAACCACACTTCAAAATTTCTGGGTCCAAGTTTGCCTGTTTGCATCTTTTCCCTCCTGCAATCCTTCACGGTCACAGTCAGATCACGCCCTCTGTGCTTCGACGCCCGCCGTCGAAAGACTTTTAAAAGTTGGTGCTAATGCAAAGCTCTCCTTCCACCAACTATTCTTCAGCCCGTTCTTTCGTTCTGCTGCCTCCTACAGCTCCTCGTTGAATATGAGAAACATGTTTTCTACCTTTAGTGCCAGATGCAAGTCCTGCCTGCATTTCCCACCAGTAAAGTGATCTCTTCTTACATTCCTACAGGAGGTCAACAGGTTGGATGAAGTACAGTCTATGCTTTCCATGTGTACACTTCCACTGCAATTGTACAACATTTTCTCCTATTCTGACTATTTTTTGCTATCTTTCTGGCCTATTGCAAGGCTGTATTTTAAATAAGGCTACATTTCTGTACTGTTACCTTGTTTTTTTTCTTTCATTGGAATATTTTAGTTTTGTTTCTTGCTGTGCTCCTTTTCATGAGGATCCACTGGAAAACACTGCCTTCTACTCTGAAGGAGCACTACACACATATGATTAACACTTCTTTTTACAATTAATACCCAGAAATAAATGCAGCTTGGATGACAGGTAGCATGCAGACTAATGTTGTACTGTTTGTATCCTGTATTAACTTTTGTTTTGTACTTTAAATTGTGTTGTTTTTTTAAATTCCCCACATGAAAGAAATCATCTAATGTTAAAGATTTAGAGGGGATACAAACTTTATGCAGCAGTCTAACTGGCAGCCTATGTACATAGAGTACACACACATGTCTATATGCATCTGTATACAAAAGAAATGCGTGTAAACTTGGTGGGCTGCAGCTTTGCTTAATAGTGGGTCTCTGGCATAGCATCAGAGAAAAAAAAAATGTATTAGACCAATGCCTGTTCATCTATTCTGTGATCATCTAAGTGTTAAATCTTGAATAAAACTACTGTTTGTTAACAGAAAGTCAGTTACGTTTGTACATAATTACACAACTGTGTGCACAGTAGCTTTTTTTAACCATCCCAGCTTGAAGAAAGTTTGTTTCTGACAGGACTGACGAGCTAATGGCTAGTCTGAGTGGGTCTAAGACCAAAGTAGGTTGCTGGAGTGGTAGATTTTAGGAGATTTTATAGTGATTTCTGCAAATACATTTTTAATTAGTAATCACTGTCAGCTTTACATGATGTGGTTATTATTCCTGCTGGAAGTGCCCCAAGTTCCACCAGAAGTTCTGCAGCTAGCTGCTGCTGCTACCTTTTGCACTTTAAGGAATGCATGTCACAAATACAAAAAGTACATCCATCAAAAATACACGTATTTAAAATTTTATCAGATGAAATCAAATGAGTTCACAATACAGTTGTAGGCAGAAGAAAAAGGTAAGATGGATTTCAATTCAATTTACAAAAAGGCCAATTCAACTGCTTGTGGGTTTAACTGCTGGGTGGACGTAGAAGTGTTTTTGAGTTTATAGCCAAGATTCTGACCTTTCATGAATACCACACATGTCTGTTTAAATGAGAGTTAGCAGTTAGCATTATCTTCTGCTAACTTGTGGTTTAGTCTGTGAAGCTAATTATTTTAGTTACTGCCAGTTAGCGGATCAAACCTTTTGGTTAGCTGTGTTCGTCACTGGTTGTTAATGACTCTCAGCTACTCGCACAGCAAATAATAGCTCAGCGTCTGTAAATATGACTGAGTCATAGCCATTTTTGGTTTGCTTAAAGTTAGCTTTGTGGTGGCTATGTTGAATTGGATCATCTCCAAAAGGTAATCAGTTGTAAATGTACATTCAATGATTACTTCCAGAAAGTTTCAGTAAAATCAACTCAGTGGTTCAGGATATATTTTGCTAACAAACCAGCAGAGTTGACTTAGGCAAAAGCTCTTGTGCAATGAGTAACACTTAAAAGTAGGTGTATTGACTCAGCTAAAACAGTCAGTTGGTTTGAAGGGGTTGGCTTCAAAAGTTTATTAGTTGTACAGGTACATCCAATACCTATTTCCAGCATATTCTAATAAAATTTGTCTCCTGGTTCATGGGATATTTTGCTGACAGACAAAAACAAAGGCACAAGTAAAAACATTAATGAAGCAGGGTTATAGCTCAAAACTTTCACTCACCCTGCTGACTTCAGGCTGATGGTTTTGGGTGCCCTACCTACAATATGCCACTAGAGGGC
Organism: Millerichthys robustus; assembly: GCA_034783495.1. Classification (NCBI taxonomy): domain Eukaryota; kingdom Metazoa; phylum Chordata; class Actinopteri; order Cyprinodontiformes; family Rivulidae; genus Millerichthys; species Millerichthys robustus. Next base: position 1,595,105 of record JAVKLF010000002.1, read on the forward strand.
ACACTTGCAGTACTTTGTACAGTACTCTCATTATACGTATGAGAGAGAGTTAAGAGTTACTCAGGAGTAAAGAGAGGGAACCAAATGAAACATGATAATCATCACAGAGGGCTCAGATATTCACTGGAGTCAACTCTATCAGGATGTTAGCAAAGTAACCAATAAATGTGTATTTTATAAATGATTTATATGATTTGATTTATTTATATATATATATATATATATATATATATATATATATATATGAAAATTGTTTGGTAACAAAACACGTTTTCAGGCACCTCCATACTAGGTCATGTGACTTTCAAGTTCTGCTCATTAGTTTCATTTTTCTATGCTGATTTTTTTTTTTTTTTTTTGTGAGTTCCATTACCAAGGTAACATTCGTTTGTGTATTTGTTTGTTCGTGTTGCAGGTAACAGAGGACAGAGGAGTAAAATTGGCAAGTTGGCAAGTTTAAACAGAAATATATTTTTACTAAAACAACAAAAGGAAAATATTTGACAAGAAGAAGCACTTAGAGCATACCTCTGCCAAGACCAGGGACACACACTGGTGATCTAGATCACCACCAAAATTTAATCATTTGTTCTTTCTGACTTCAACTTTTCCTGAAAATTTCATGAAAATCCTTTCATAACTTTTTGAGTATTCTTGTATTCAGACAGACAAACCTCCTTACTGAAGGTTCTTACATACTCAAACTCATAACCAGACCCAAATCAGCATGATGACTCACTGATTAGCACTGATGCCTAATGGCATTGTTGACAAATTTGGGTGGAGGAACATGTAGGTATGCACACACACACACACACACACACACACACACACACACACACACACACACACACACACACACACACACACA